>JBBPNX010000003.1:0-187415 GCA_038091155.1 Harrya chromipes
ACAAAGTTATATATGATAGGAACACATAGCATGCAGGTACAACACTGCATTATACATAGTATATAAACCATTCTACATACTAGAATGAATAACAATCCTTCTTCACTCGAACCCCCATCTACTTGAGTGTTCTCCCAGGTAAGTCACCAGAGTAGAAACTCTCCCCTCAGGACAACCGGAACCCTTTGGGTTCTGGTCTGTTCAACATGTCCGAGTCGATGCCAGAGATGGCAATGTTGTTCTGGAATTCTGCAATATAGGTTTGCAGAGATGAAGAGTTCTTAACTCGCATAGTAGCAAGCCAAGAGATGGCATTGGCAGCAAGGTCAGATTGCTGGAATGCCTTTCTAAAGGTGGTATCAAAGTCCTTCCAGGTTCCAAACAAGGGGGTGGCAGTGGCAAAGCATTATTGGCGATAGGTATCAGCCCAGGTGCGAGCAGATCCTTCCGTCATAAATGAAAGGGCATAGGCGACCTTCTTTGCATCAGTGTTGTAGACATTGGTGTTGATAAGAAGGTACGAGAGGATGGAGTTGAGCTAAGGACGGGTGCAATTGAAGTCTCCTGAGAAGTTTTCGGGAGTGGCAAGACAGAGTTTGACTGGTTTGGTTGACATAGCAGGAGGGGGTGTGCTAGGGGCAAAGGGTAAAGCTTGGCTTGGTAGGGCAGAGGGTTCTGGGTTTGTTCAGGGTGAGAACAAGACTCCAGGTCGGGAGATCAGAGTGGGTGAAGGGGGTGTCTGGGCACCGGGGATGACAAGCTGAGTGTTCAGCTGATGACTAAGGGCAGTGGTCGATTGTTCTTCCTCAAGGTCTTCAAGGTAGAGGTCTGGGGAAGAGGGCGGTTCCTCTTGGGATGGTTCTTGGTCTGAGGAATCAGAAACTGGGTGATCAACAGATTGGGGAGTCCAGCAACTGGTTGAGATGGTGGGATGGTGGTGGGATGAAATGGTGGGTGGTGATTGCTAGATAGCAAGCCAATCTGGAGAGTCTTGATCCTTTGTTATGGTTGCTGCATGAGCAGGCTACCATGGACTCAGGACTAAGTGCGAGACTCACAAGGATGAAGGGTTGAGGGTTCTCTAGTTCTGCAGCAGCGATGACTCACCCACACATTGGAACAGGAGCAAGGGGGGTGCGACCTAAAGACACGAGACGAAGGATGAGGAGTTAACCTCCAAAGGATGACAACGATGCGTCAGTTGGTTGTGCGATGACCGAGAGTCTTCCTATTGCACAAGACAACAAAGGTTGTTATGACCTTAGTCAAAGCACCCTACACACAACCACTTGGGGATCACACTGAGACCCATGTACACAGAACAGAGAAGAGGTGAAACAACCCTAAACCCACCAGGGATCTAGAATTGCTGTGAAGGGATGTGAATGGTAACAATGAGAAAAGATCCAAGTCGCTTGTCCCAGGTAGCAATGAAGGGGAAAACACAAGAGAACTTTACTGAAGTTCCTTGAGCGATGCATTCACTCTATATATACTATACAGGTATTTGTAACTATTTGTACATAAGGCTATGTAAGAGATAAGAGGGAATAAGGCCATTGGCCGATAAAGAAGCATAAGTAAGCAAAGATAAGAGAGACATACACTATTGGATGATAAGGGAACATGTGTTCGGCATGAGGCATGATGTCATAGATAAGAGATAAGAGTCTAGACCTGCTTAGTCAGCAAGTCACGTGACTTGAAAGACATGATGTTTGAGAGCGATGAAAGTTGTCAAAGATAGAAGCAATCATAGGGACTGAATGTTGTTGGAAAAAGTATGTTTGTAACAAGAGGTGAGAAAAGAGGAGAGATAGTTCTTGTCAGGCTAGAATAACCCAAGAACCAAATGAATACAACTGGCATCAGCAAACCATAGGTTGACCCTCCAGCTCTCCAGCTCCTCCAGTCTTGTCTACCCTTGGGCAAGGTCACTAAGCACTGTCCAGTACTGTCTAGAGTCTTCAACACTGTCCAACATTGTACAGGCTTGGACTGATATACAGCCACCCCCTGGGTAGTAATATTTTCTACTAATTTCCATTTTTGACTTGTTGGACAAATCTGTACAGTACTAGAGGGTCTGGGGGGTCTGGAGAGTGTATGGACAATGCTGGACAGCCCCCCACCTTGTTGGAGAAGCTAGAGAGTTGGATCCAGTTGGACAGAATTGGACAATGTTGCACAAGTGATGCACAGTTTGCTGATGGGGGAAACAACTGTAGGTACAGGCAAGTACTTATACTGTTGAGCTATCTATGACTAAGTATGACCAATGAGATAGCAAGAATAGCCATCTAATGGCATAAAGGGTGCTTATCAGCACATGTAGAAAGCATGTCAAAGGTACAACATATCATGGGAGCAATCCGGTTAATTGGGAAAGGGAAGTAACCGGTATCTAGAACAATCTGGCTAAGTCTAGGCCAGTATCTGTAAAGGGAACCCTAACCCTAGCAAAGGATAATGATAATGATAAGGGTTAAGTTAGGTAAAAGTCTTTGAAAATTGTAACAAAGGTAATAGGTTCTGGTTGCTAACCAGGAGATGGTTGAAGACTGGAAGGTCGACAACAAGCTCAAGAGGAGTCAAGTAACTCAGATGTTACAAATTTCCATGCCTCCGACTCGAGCCTCTACTCAGCGTTTGTCTACCTCAACAACATCGTCCCTCTAGAACTCCGGGGACCTCTATTCTCTTATGGACCTTACACCACCCCCCACTCCCCTTCTATGTACAATGGGTGGACATACCCAACGGACTAGATCCACTTCCCAATATGTAATCGGAACAACATGTTCCATATATGTTAACCGTTACGCTTCTACCTTTTTCATCTCACCGCTCTTCCGTTTACCTTGTATGGTTAGCCAGGACTCCATCCCTATCTTCTGACTTCTCCCGAGATCCCCATCTCCTTTTCTAGATCTACTCTTCAAACAGACGCTCTGACTCCTTGTCATCCTCTTGCATGACTCGTCTCCCCCATTTCCCTAGTATAAATACCCAGCGCATGTACAGTAGTTCCCCAGCTAGTTCTACACAATATCAGCGTGGTTATCCAGCTCATCCCGAACAACTCTGTTCGAGACCTCAGACGCTAGGTTCCACCCCTTGCCTTATTAGGACGACCAGTTCGTTCGGATTACCATATTGGGACGTCTGGTTCAATCGAGTTTTACCCCTATCTCAACCAATACTTGCTTTCTCAAGCTCGACCTCAGTCACCAAAAATCCCGTTCGACTATAGCTACAACTTTCAGTCCATGAACAGAGGACCTCTCGAACCTTGGCACCCCTGGCACCCCATTTAGTGTAACATCAGGTAGATTGAGTGGATCAAGACTGAGGTTACATGAACGGGTATCTAAGGTTTATATACATAAAGGCCCTTTAGGGCAAGCAGCAGAGTCATCTGGATAAAAAAGGGAAACAACTTGTCATGACTCACAAGCACTGCTATGCACAGCAACGGAGTAAGCAGGAATGACAAAGGATGATGAAGCTATGAGTGTTATGTTTCTCTTTCTCTTTTCCTTTTCGCTTCATCTTCATCTCTCGTCTTTACTTGGACTATGCCTTCGTCGCTGCATAGGCTGTTAGGGTCTCACTTATGCCATTGCCCTTGACCCACACTAATTCCATCGTATTCCACAGACATTCTATCTGACTCATCGCGCTCTTGTCATATGCCATGCCCTTCGCACATTTGTCATTGCTTCATCATCTCTTTGTCATTCTTGCTTACTCCATTGCTATGCATAGCAGTGCTTGTGAGTCATGACAAGTCATTTCCCCTTTATATCCAGATGACTCCACTACCTGCCCTAAAGGGCCTTTACATATATAAACCTAGATACCTGCTCATGTAAACCTCAGTCTTGATCCACTCAATCTACCTGAGTTTACCTGACCCCTCCTGAGCTCGTCGTTGGATCTCCTCCTTCGACATCCCTTGTCTACATTGTCGACCTTCCAGTCTTCGACTGTCTCCCTATTAGCGACCGGAACCCAACTCCCTTCGTCGTCTTCTGCAAGCAGGAAGACTCCCGGTCATCGTGTGACCAACCAATGCATTGTTGCGATACGATGGCCACAGTACATGGGTTGCACGACTAATGGCACTCTGAGTGATAGCTAACCCAACCACAAGAAGGAATAACAATAAAGGAGTAGTGTTGTCTTCAGATACCGATAGAGGTAGGATGAAGGAAATTGGACAAAGAACGGCTTAGTCGCTAATACCAATGTACTATGGGGTGAATCACAGTTATTGATAGGACTGGGGAACTATCGAAGTACATGGAAGCCTTATATACGTACAGCTACCACTATTAGTAATCCAGTCCTGGGCGTAGGGTATTCTCATAAGCGTGACATCATAGATAAGGAAAGGGTTCTTAGCCAATAGCATAAAGAGCGGAAGTCTAGACCAGGAGGAATGAGGGAATGGCGTGCATACCAGGAGGTAGGCTCGAGGCATGATGTCAGAGATAGGATAAATGATTACCCGGGTCTAGGCTGTATCACGTGATGGGCGGGGCTAGACTGCTTAGTCAGCAAGTCACGTGATCTGCTTTGGCATAAAGATTAGTGCAAGCACAAGTGTGACAAGTCTTGCGTTGCGAAGAATGCGAAAGTAAAGGAATGTTATGACAGATTCATAACATGCATTGTCATCACCCTTTGGAGGATAACCCCTCATCCCTTGTCTCACATCTTTAGGTCACACCCCCTTGCTCTTGTTCCAACACGTGGGTGAGTCATTGCCACAGCGGAACTTGAGAACCCTCAGCCCTTTGTCCTCACAAGTCTCGTACTCAGTCCTGAGTCCACGGTAGCCTGCCTATGCAGCAACCATAACAATGAGTAATTGTGCAAAGGGCACAGCATATGACAAGAGCAAGATTACTAACGTAGAATGTCTGTGTTATGAATCGCACATAACATTCTTTCTTTTTCGCTTTCATTGCAACACAAGACTTGTCTCACTTGTGCTTGCACTAATTGATTACCTTTAGCAGATCACATGACTTGCTTAGTCAGCAGTCTAGGCCATGACCATCACGTGATACAGTCCAGACCTGGGTTATCCTTGACCCGCTATCTATGATGTCAGTCCTCATGGCTGTCTTGTCATCCCCTCATTGCCTTGGTCTAGGCTAGCACTCCTTATGCTATTGGTTAGTGTTACGGATTTTCCCATAGACAATTGGCTATCGGCTATGCCCCTAGAGGGTGATGGAAACAGCACTTTTTCTTTTTCTTTTACTCCTTACAATACTCCTTTACGCGATGGTTTCCCCATCCTAGACTCTTACTTTACGTGGCCCAATGTGGACCACTCAATTCCCTCTTCGATGATGGGTGGCTGGTTCGAGAGTAATCCCGATCAGTGGCTCTGATTCTGGAAGCAGCTCTCCGCTTCCCCCTATGGGTACCATGGATCTTGATCTTCCTCTTACGTATGCTTCCTCTTTCGTACACGGCTCTCCACTTTCCTCATTCGGATGACTCCCTTTGGAACATCTTGTATTTGTACTACGGTCTTCCGTATGGACACCCGTCTCTCCTTCTGGATGTCTTCCATATCCAGCTTACTCCTTTTATATCCATGTCTCCTTATGTATATAAAGGCACTTCTTGCCTTCCATGTCCCTTAGCTAGTTCTGCACAATTCAGCATATGTACTTCTAAGACTCCACTCAGTGTGAGACTTCTCCCTAATGGTTGAAGACCCTCAGCATTGCGGATCAAGGCCCTCTTCCTAACGGATGTTGCTGCCTTTGGATCCATATTTTGTTCTGTTAGTCTAAGGTGTGGGTGAGACATCGCCACCTGACAGCTAAGCTGTTTCATGTCTAGTGATTGTACACTCTCGCGTAACAGTTAGTTCCCTTCTTATCTATGCCTCACAAGTTACACATTGTTATACCCTACGCCCTGGATTGGATTACTAATAGTGGTAGCTGTACATATATAAGGCTTCCATGTAACCCTAGAGTACCCCAGTCCTATCAATAACTGTGACTCCACCTAAAATCCTAGGTCGATCCTTGAGAAGACTATTTCGTTCCTTGTTCCATTTCCTTTTGCCAAAGTCTACTGGTATCCAGAGACAACACTTCATTCTTATCATCTTGTGGTTGGGTTGGTTATCACTCAGAGTGCTGTCAGTCGGTCGAGCCTTTGACTAAGAGGTCTCCATATCGCAACAGTCTGTGGAACATGATGTAATTAGTTGGGTCAAGGGCAATGGCATAAGCAAGACCCTAACAGCCTATGCAGCAGTGAAGACAAAGTGAAAAGAAAAAGAGAAATGTAACAACAATAGTCTGCTCACACAGCAACCATAACACTTGAAGGTAGCCAAGGCTCTCTACTACTTGAATAGCCTATACACCATCAAAATGAGATGTCACCTGAACTCCTACATATGTTGTGTATTTTACTCTAGAACCCTAAACCAACTAATAAATACTAATCTTCCTCACAAGAACTATTTGAACAGTGACCATCCAAAAATCCTTTTCCTTTTTCTACCACATTTTGTAGTCCCAATATCTGAGTAGTAGTCAACCAAAAGGCATTTTCAGCATCATGTGCTGCCTGGTCAACAGTTTGATAAACATCTGGTTGCAAATATGGAAAACTCAAAAAATTGGTTGTGAAATCTTCAAGCAGCTGATCAGATGTAGAGGTGAAATGTTGCATGTAAAACAGCTGGAAACTGGATTGACAAGTAGGATTCAAGTCAAGAATCCTAGCCAAGTAGGGATGGAGCAGGTCCCTTGATGACCTACTATGTTCATACAATGGCATTGAAAGATAGAGAATATCTGATTTATATTTGTGTAAGATGGTAATTCCACTAGAGATAAACACCTCACTCTTCTCTGAAGGTGCAGACATTGTACCAGCACCCGCAGTCAATAAAGTCACTGCTGACGTGGTAGAGCCACCATCAAGAGATCCAGGGGGGAAGGTTACAAGAAATGAATCCGATTCCCCTTCATTAAGGGAGACGTCATCACCTTCATTCAAACAACGAGGTGTGAGTGTGCCGTTCACAATAGCGATGCAGCGGGCCACAGCACGAAGTCGAGATCGCCCAGCGTCGGGCACATTGGAACGCGGGATTAGCTTTACTCGAGCTCGCAACGAAGGGGGGACGCAAGTCATCGAGGACAATATACACGAGGACCGAAGGGGATCAGGAATGTCTTCAAGTTCGATGGAAAAGCGTTCGGGTTCCTGCACATCGTGGATGACAATATTTGAGATCTTCCGACCGAGGATATAGACCCCGCCATGTACAGCGGTGACGCGACAAAATCCCTGGGCTATCTCACCCGATCCCCCATAATGCCCAACGAGGAATGGGGACGAGCCATACCGCCCAGCTGACCGCAGACAGCTGCGGACGCGATGCAATGCTCTCGACGTTGATTCTGGGATTTATTGTGAATAAAGATGGCAGACAAATACTATCATATCACCTTCAGAAAAATCGCAACTAGCGAGAGAGAACGTGACCACGCGAGAAATCTCTTCGCTCAGGCCGAAGGACTCGCGAAGGAAGCAGTCGAATGGTGTATCTTCTTTGCCCTGGATTTCCGGACTTTTCTCGAAATCCCCAGAGGCAAATACGAGGAAACGCATGAGACGACGTTTCTCAATCAAGGGAATGGTCCGATCCTGAAATATGCTCTCCTTGCTCTGCGGAACACTCTGCAACTTGCCATTGTGGTAGATCGAAACAGGGCCCAAGAGCTTGTATGAACCGTAACGAGAAATGCCAGAGGAGATGACAGACGATATGAAGGGCCCGACGGATGGAATAACAGAGGGCGATAGTGAAATCGAGTATTGTTTGGGGTGAGACGGGCGATCCGGGGATAGATAATCGACGCGATAATGTACAGGGTCTGAGTCCTCTCTGGTATTCGTTGAATGCGACTCTGCCCACTGTACCAGCTCGTCCAAGGTTAGCGTAGCCTCGTCGGAGCCGTAGTACGGATTAGGATCGATATGGGCCACTCGGAGTCCAGCCTTAGCGAGGGCACTGACATCGTTCAGCAAGCGGTTTGATATGAAACGAAACAATAACCTACGCAGCAGTGATCGATTCTGACAACCCGGTACCAAGAACAATTACATCAAAAACGTTATCCATTGAGTAGTTTCTTGAAGCTGCGCCTAAGGTAGATCGATCAGCAGTGGGCACTGGGAAGCAGTAGTACTAGAGACTTGCCCTCAATTAGCAGTCACGTGGAGTCTAGCAAAAATTTCCGAGTGTAGGATCTAGTCGTATTTGACTTCCACTGCGACGCGCTTGCCATGGCCAAGACAGACAAAAACAACAAGAGTAAGTCGAAGAAGCCCAACCCAATTTCTGTCGCATCATCGCAGCAAATCCTCGCAAAAGCTGCGGCCCTAGCAAAGTCCAAGGCCTCCGAACCTTCCAGCGCAGAAGGGTCCTCGAGTGACGAGACAAGCGATAGTGACGACGACAAGATGGTGAAATCTTTACCTGCGAAGGCGTCTCTTGGGGGTGTGTTCTCCTTAAGTGAAGTGACGCTCGATGTCTAACATGTCACCAGAGAAAAAAACATCGAACTCCGAAGATGATTCATCTGAACCGTCGAGCGCAGAGGAGTCCTCGAGTGAGGGGACAAGTGACGTCAACGTCGACGACAAGAAGATAGAATCTGTGCGGGCGTCTCTCAAGGGTGTGTTTTCTCTAAGTGAAGCGACTCTCGCCCTCTAACATGTCACTAGAGAAAAAAACATTGGATTCTGAGGATGATTCATCTGATGAGGACTCGAGCGAGAGCGAGGAAGAGGAAGATGCAAAGCCATCTGCACCTGTTCAAACCGCTCCCGCTGAAGGTCAGTTATCGTCTAGCTCGAGTCCCACCATCGTTGACGAATTACTAGTCAATAAAAAACGCAAGGCTGACAGCGAGGCAGCCGCCCCACCCAAAAAAAATAAGCTAGCAAATGGCAATGCCAGCGTGGAAACTTCAGAAGAAGAAACATTGGGCATTTTCGTTGGCAGGCTATCATGGAACGTTGACAACGACTGGCTAGCGCAAGAATTCGCCGAGTGCGGTGAAGTTGAGTCCGCTCATGTTCAAATGGATCGTAATACTGGCCGTTCGCGTGGTTTCGGCTATGTCAACTTCAAGACTGCAGATGCAGTTGAAAAAGCTCTCGCGTTGAACGGGAAAGAAATTGACGGACGTGCCGTCAATATTGACAAGAGCAACCCTCCGGATAAGAAGGCTTCCGCTGAAAAACGTACACAGGCATTTGGCGACACACCCAGTTCGCCGTCGGCTGTTCTATTTGTTGGCAATCTTAGCTTTGGGGTCGATGAGGATACGCTATGGGAAACCTTTGGTGAACATGGCGAAATCAAAAGTGTTCGTATCCCCACAGATCGCGATACAGGCAAACCGAAGGGATTCGGATACGTGGAGTTTAGTGAAGCTGGAGCTGCAAAAAAGGCTCACAGCGCGCTTCAGGGTTTTGAGCTCGGCGGCAGGTCGATCAGGTTGGACTTTTCGCAGCCCCGTGATGGAGCTGGTGGTCGCGGTGGTGGACAGGTACGTTGACCCGTGATGTTTAGGTAATGTTGTATTGAATTCACTCTCAGGGTGGACGCGGAGGTCGTGGACGCGGAGGATTTGGTGGCGATCGCGGGCGTGGGGGTGGTAGTGGTTGGGGTGGCGGTGGCGGTGGCGGTGGTGGCGGCGGTGGTTGGGGTGGGGGTGGTGGGGGTGGTTGGGGTGGTCCCAGTCGGGGTGGTCCCAGTCGTGGCGGCCGGGGTGGTCGGGGTGGAGACAGAGGTGGACGGTCGAGGGGACGTGGCGCGCGAACGGGCGGCATCGCACAATTCGAGGGCCAGAAGATTACCTTCGATTGACCACACCCTTTCCTTCCGTTGCTTCATAAAATTATATCTGCATCCGCCTAGTACTCACCTGTACATCCGCGCACTAGACTTGCAAAAATGCCACATCATGCGTCACATATGATAATCGTTCACATATATAACCAAAAAAATATACGGTACAACACCGCAACTAAATTAGCCAAGCTTCTCCCCCTGCATCGCCCTTCTTATGGGGTTTTGACCTGGCGGCAAAGCCCCGGTTTTCTCTAGCCGCTCAAAAAGTGCAAATAACTTCTCGGCCTCCTGCTCCTTCTCTTCGTCAGTCATGTTGCTATTGATAGGCTCGTGCTCTTTCTCGATCGTTCCGGTGATCGGATTGATGGGTAAACCGCTGGCAGTAGTCGTCGGTGCACCCGAAGTGCTCGATCTAGGTGGGGCGGAGACGACTCCCTTCTGGAAGAGGAACCCGGCGACATTCCCGTAGCCAAGGTATCCCGACAGGGTTGTAGCTAGCATGACCACAGTCAACAGACACTTTGAGTAGCAGACTCGTGCAGCTCACCGTCACAATCGCACATTGCAAAGAACATCTCTCCGCAAACCCTATTCAGCCGACTGTGGTACACACTCTGTAGGAGTCGTAGGCATCTGCCCAGAAGATCGGGCCGTGTCTCCAAAGGGCTGGATCGATCCAGGTTGGATGGAAGAAACCAGTTCCTTATCCTAACCTTGGCGTCCTCATCACCAAGGCAAAAGCGCGTAAGGAGGATAACAAGGGGGGAAACTAGGTCGTCAAAAGTTTCCCCATCCGGCAACCGACTACGAATGCTAGGATCGTCAGAGTTGATGTCCCCAGGCATGAAGTAGGCAAGTGTCGCATCTAGTAGTTCATATGCGCGCAGCGCAGAGTCCTGAAGCATTGGTGTAGAGGGGCGAGATCCCGACGAGCGTGATAATGAGCGTCGTCCTGCTGATAATACAGAGGATGCGCGATCAAGTAACCGTGATTTAGTTTCTTTGAAACCCCCGCTCATTGAACTGATTGAGGATGAGCTGGCGGAATCAGGAAGCGAGTGTGCTGAGGGTTGCTTCCCAAACCAGATGTTTCGGTTTGCTGGTAGGACAGGGATTGTTATAAGAGAATGAATGATGTGGGGTAGAGGTATTTCCAACGGATTACTGGAGAGAGGGCTGACATGGAAAGCGCGATTGAGTGGTGGCAAAAGACTGAGGTTACTCAGGTCAGAGACTACGTAGTTCCTTAGTGAAAAGACTCACCTGTCCAGCCTAGCACTCCAATAGTCACCCATCACCTTGTCTGTGTCTGAATTTGCGACCTCCGGACTCTGAACTTCGCAGTCAACAAGCTTCGAGACGAATTAGTATAACATAAGTCATGCAATGCGTCGCTCACTTTAGGATAATGAACACAAAGATTGAAGATTAGCTTGAGTAAGTCCATGGTCGCTTCCTTGACAACGACATTTCCCTCCTTCATCAATTCAACAAGATCATCCAATTTTGCCCCGATTATGTCGATTGCGGTCCCAGAACCAGGCGCACTAGGACGTTTGTGTTCAACTAGCCATTGGATAAATGGTCCAGCGGAAGATGCTGCAGCAGTACAGAGGAAGAGAATTCGGGACGCAAGAAAGACGTGCTCCGCGAAGGGTTTCTGTGGGTCGACATGAGAGGCAAAATGGTGAAGGAACGGGAAGAAGTTTGACCTGAAGTAGGTCGATACAGGCACTGCCACCGTCAACCTCGGGCCCGACGAAGGTAACACGGGCGGATTCATTGAGAAGCACTGTGTTTGCGATACATCGTAGCGCGTCGTTCTGCCGGAAATCATCAATTTTGGTGGATAATTTCAAGAGGCAGCGAAGATTTGATGAAGTGCCAAGGATGCTTGCTACTTCTGGTACGCCGCCCAGGGTCTTGAGAGTGCTAAAGGCTTGGGGTGTGTCTGCAATGGAAATAGATGGAGAGAGAGGGAGACTGTAAGCGGAGCGATGACGTACCATCCTTGGAGAGACGAGATATGGTGTTATCTAGGAGAGTGGCTCTAAGATCGTCGAGTATCAACTGTGTCAAGGATTTTCTGGGCCCTGTGTCGACTTGCTTTGCTATTATGGCTGGAAATTGATGAGCGTAGCGCGCGCACTAATTAAAACAACAGCACCATACCGACTCGGATGGCAGAAAAGGTTGCCGAGGCTTGGTCTCTGGGCGCCGGTGTGGAGAGGGCTCTGTATTGATCAAGCGCTGTATTCATGGCCGAAAAACTGCAGGCTTTTTGATAGGATATTCCCGGTAAGTTAGAAGTACTTATGTACAGTGGAAGTTCGAGCTCCGTACGGTATGGATTACTACAACGATTGTCACATCCGCACAGCCTCCGCCTTCGGGTCGGAACGCGTCTCTATTTGGCATTGCCTTTCGATCCTAACAATTGCAAACTCACGTAACCAATGACCGCCGCATTCGGTTGTTCCCGAGCCATGTTTCATCCTTCTCTTCCCGTAAGAGCGCACAAGCCGCTCATTACCTTCATAGGAAAGCGCATTTGGCCTCAATGTCCGTATATTTCCTGACCATGTTGTCTCCGTACTCACACTCAGTCCCAGCACTTGCACCAGCCCATCCGCATCCGGCAGCACCACCCGAGTACCGCAAGACTTTCTCAGGCATCCTTCAGCAGACACCCAACACTGCCAAGATTGCTGAAGAACCTTCCTTCCGGGACTTTTGGGATGCGCCTGCTCGCCTCTGGCGCCCAAAGCACCATAAGTTGCAGGAGTTTGAAATAGAGGCCATCCAGGTATGCAAGACGGGTCTGTTCAGAAGTTACGTCATTCTGAAAGATGACAACCCTTTCCAGAGCGGCGGCGCTTCACTATTCTGACGTTTGCTTTGAAATACGATGTATTGTGGTCATATACTTCTGCATCTTATGCGCCATTCTACATCCCTGCTACCCAAATCAATCTTTTTCCGCATAAGCTAGCAGGTGTTGTTCCACTTCAGCTTCGTCCATCACTCGCCAGTTTCCCCTCATCTTGGGATCCTCCTCTTCCGCTGTAGACACAATTCCAATCTCTATCTCTCCCGGCTTGTAATCTGTTGCGTGCACCGTCGACATGGCCTCAATTGCAATCTGCAACAAGGTCAACTTTGTCAAAACACTACTGCATCGGCACCGACGCACTTCGATAACTTCCGCGCGACTGAGCTTCTTGCCTGCCGCCGCAGCATCGTCAGCGCCTCGTCCGTTGTCCAGCTTTTTCCATTTCTTCTCCAAATGGTTCATCGCCTCTTGCTGTTTCTGGCCAGCTGCAGTTGCATGGAAGCCTACAAAATAGCCAGCAGGATCGAGTTTGAAGCACTGCGGTCCGTACTCAGGGTCGATACCGATCAGGATCATCGCTGTGACGGATGGGCAACCACTAAGCAGGGCTTCGTGCGGTACCAACAAACCACTTACAGATCCCTAGCGGTCTCAATCCAGCTCTCTGAGTGTAGACTTGATTGATGTTTGCCAGCCGTCGCGCCAGTGCGTCGGGGGTGATCTCGTACCCATTCTTGTATCTCCAATCTGTAGCCTCCCGCTGGGCACGGGCTACTTGCGATCGTGCATCAGCTAAGAGTGGATGTGAGACGTGTTCAGGAATGGATCTTGTGAGACCTTACCAATCAAACCAGTCATAACACACCCAATAGTCGGGGTGATGCTGAACAGATGTGTGACGGAGGATGCATCAATGAGCTTATCCTGCTTTGCTTAAGAACCGAGAATATAAGGATCTGCAAAGAATTACACACCGGGACTTTCTTCTGTGTGATGACAACTGAGGTATCCTCACCCCTCACTGAGATAGCCGTGTGTCCAGAGCCAGAGATTGCCTTGAACGCATATTCTATTCACGTTCACGTCAGCTCTCAGTGTACGGTTAACACCCTGTATAAGGAGAACATACCAACTTGATACAGCCGTCCTTCTGGAGAGAAAACGGTGAGATATCTGTCATAAGAAGTTCTTGACATTATGGTGTTGCGGAAGGAAGTGAGCTCAGACTTGGCTACGCGACGCGCAAGTGCGATCTAATATGTCACACATCGTGACTGTATATGTCGTCACAAGCGTGACATGACCACTTTGGGCTCTTGATCTACTTGACTCACTGGCTGCATGACTTTACTACACGCTTCCATGCAATCATGAAGGAATCCGTGTCTATACAGGCTCCGAAAGTCATGCAAGTATATCTGTATGATGTGTGGATACGGTCTGACATGTATACAGCAAGCAGCTCCAGTTCAGTATCTTGAATGCTCAGGACACGGTCAAGTTAGCCGAGTTCCAGGTCACTCACCGAGACCTGTACACTCCGATAGATCGACTACCCGTCAAGGATGGAGTCCTGGACAGACGACTTGTCTGTGCCTTCTGCTGCTCGTGGAATCACTACTCATCCATGAATTCAGGGTACGACAGAGAAGAACGCTTTCTGCGAAACCTGCGGACTGAATTCCGTCGACTGTGTCGGTCACTACGCGTACATCAAATTGGTCGTCCCTGTCTTCCACATCGGTTATTTCAAACATACAATTGCGATACTTCAATGTGTTTGCAAAGTGGGTGTGATGAGTCATCCCGTAGTATTTCGCTGATCGCGCCTTTCAGACTTGCGCGCGTGTCCTACTCGAGGAGTCAGATCGTCGTACTTACCTTAAACGCTTCCGCCGGCCGAATCTTGAAAACGTCCATCGCCAAGCTCTCTGTAAAACCGTCAATACAATGGCACGAAAAGTCGTATATTGCCCGTACTGTTCCGCAACAAACGGGGCTGTCAAGAAAGTTGGTCCATTGAGAATCATACACGACAAATTTAGAGCAAAGAAGACAGTCGACGAGATGGAAAGGTGGAAACGAACGTTTGCCCCTGCTGTGGAAGCGCAGAAAGAACTAGGGATGTATCTGAATAAAGCGGTACAGGAGGACCTCAACCCATTGAAAACTCTCGATCTCTTTCGGAGGATATCGGACGAGGTGAGTTTTTGTGATTTGTCGTTCTAAGCGGTTTTTCACAATCCAATCTCAGGATTGCGAATTGCTCGGTCTCAAACCAGAATATGGCCGGCCGGAAGAGTATATCTGGCAATATATCTCTGTTCCCCCTGTTTGTATTCGCCCTTCAGTCGCGCAAGACGGTGCTTCAAACGAAGACGACCTCACCGTGAAACTTACTGAAATAGTATTCACCAACGCACTTATAAAGCAAGGTCTTTCGAAGGGTGCCCCAACCGCGCAGTTCATGGTGTGTCCCATATGGTAGGCTGGCCAAGTTCTAATTTATTGCGATCAGGAGCACTGGGAATTTCTGCAGCTTTCTGTTGCGATGTATATCAATTCAGAGGTGCCAGGGGTTCCATCTCAGGCTGGTCAGAAACCCATGAGGGGTTTCGTGCAACGGTTGAAGGGAAAGCAAGGTCGTTTTCGAGGTAACCTCTCAGGAAAGCGCGTTGATTTCTCTGGTCGTACTGTGATCTCCCCTGATCCCAACTTACGCATCGACGAAGTTGCCGTCCCAGAGAGAGTCGCTAAAATATTGACCTACCCAGAGCGTGTCACGCCTTACAACGTTGAAATCCTCCGGCAAGCGGTTCGGAACGGCTGCGATGTGCACCCAGGTGCAAATTACGTCACAGCAGGTAGCAGCGGTTTCAAAAAGTACCTGAAATTTGGAAATCGAAATGCAATAGCGGACGGTCTGCATGTCGGAGACACTGTGGAACGGCATATCACCAACGGGGACGTTGTTCTCTTCAACCGTCAGCCGAGTCTACACAAGGTGGAGTCACTGAAAGTCGTTTCTCTATTTGCCTCACACACCTTGCTTAGCTTTCTATCATGTGTCATCGAGCACGTATACGACCATGGAGATCTTTTCGTCTCAATGAGTGTGTCTGTGGTCCGTATAATGCCGATTTTGATGGAGACGAAATGAACCTTCGTATGTGTTTTACCGCAGGGTTACCATCTAGCTCATGAAGTTCCCAGATGTGCCACAAACGGAAGAAGCGCGAACAGAAGCACTGGAACTCATGAGCGTCAAGCACAATCTTGTGACCCCTCGAAATGGCGAACCTGTTATCGCAGCCATCCAAGACTTCATCACTGCCTCATACCTCATGACCAGGCGCGATACTTTCTTCGACCGTCGTCAATTCACCCAAATATGTTGTTATTTGGCAGATGCGGATCTCCAAATCGACATACCACCTCCCACGATCTGGAAACCCGTCCGTTTGTGGACTGGGAAACAAATTTTTAACGTTCTCATGCGTCCGAATAAGAAATCACAGGTTCTCGTGAATGTCGAGTCGAAATGTAACCGGGTGGACGATCCGAGCGCGGATTGTTATGCTATGAAACCACTTCCGGATCTCTCTCCCAACGACGGGTGGCTTGTCGTCGTCAACAGTGAAATCATGTGCGGGGTCATGGACAAGGCAACTGTCGGAAGCGGGAAGAAGAAATCAATATTCGGTGTCATATTACGCGATTATGGCCCGCACGAAGCGGCGGCAGCGATGAATCGTGTTGCCAAATTATGTGCTCGATGGCTCGGTTGGTTTTCCCGCTCGGTTTGGGAATGCTAATTGTTGAGTTTGCCACTAGCTAACTTCGGATTCTCCCTTGGGATCAACGATGTTATCCCGGGACCTAAATTACGAGGCATGAAGGAAAAGAAAGTAGAGGCGGCTTATGCTGAATGCGTAGACCTTATCGCCAAAGCGAAGAAAGGACTACTTGAGAATAAGCCGGGTTGTAACCAAGAGCAAACCCTCGAAGCGCTCATCTCCGCCGTTTTGTCCAAGGTTCGTGACGAGGTCGGAAAGGTATGCATGGAAGAACTCAGTCGTCACAATGCCCCTCTCATCATGGCTACTTGTGGATCCAAAGGTGAGTAAAGTGTAACGTACACTTGATGCGTATTAACCCGCCTGACATCGATGACAGGTTCGGTTATCAACGTCTCGCAGATGGTCGCTTGTGTCGGACAGCAGATTATATCCGGAAAACGTGTTCCAGATGGTTTTCAGGACCGTTCGCTCCCACATTTCCCTAAGAAATCCAAAGAGCCACCCTCGAAGGGTTTCGTTCGAAACAGTTTCTACAGTGGCCTCTTACCTACAGAATTTCTATTCCACGCGATCTCGGGACGTGAGGGTCTGGTCGACACTGCTGTCAAGACGGCGGAGACTGGGTATATGCAACGGCGTTTGATGAAAGCTTTGGAGGACCTCACGACCCAATATGACCTCTCTGTCCGTAATTCCACAGGCGGAGTCGTACAATTCAAGTATGGAGATGATGGGCTCGACCCGGCCTGCCTCGAGGGAGAGGCCCAACCAATAGAATTCGAACGATCTCTGAAGCATGCATTGGTATAGAATCTTCCTCCTTCCCCGTAGAACACTTGAACTGATCCAAGGAATGTAGTCGATCGGAGGGAGAGACGGTTGTCCTCTGTTACCGTATGAGATCCTCGAAGTCATGGATCGTGAGCTGGCCACCCCAAAGTTTACCAACGAGTGCTCTGCTACCTACATCGCTACCATCCGTAATTTCATCGCGGACGGTATCGTCAACCGTCTTGCAAAGATAAGAGCGGCTCACGGCATGTTTGAAGCACTAGAGCGTAATGACGAATGGGATACCTATACTGACCTTTCATTGGGAGCAACTAGTATTCTTTTTTCATTCTTTCAGAGTCGACACGTTCTCACCTCATGCGCAGGGGCCGACAAGACGGTCGTGAACAATACGGCCAAAGTTACAGAGTCGCAGTTACTTCTCTTCCTTCAACATTGCTGGGTAAAGTATGTCAAGGCCAGAATCGAACCGGGTATGTGTTTCGAAAATCTGACGAACGTGTGAGCTAATAAGTTCTAGGCTCGACCGTCGGTGCTGTCGGTGCGCAGTCCATTGGTGAGCCAGGGACACAGATGACTCTGAAGACGTTCCACTTTGCCGGTGTCGCTTCCATGAATGTAACTCTTGGAGTACCTCGTATCAAGGAAATTATCAATGCAGCCAAGCTTATCAGCACTCCCATTATCAGTTGTAAGCTGGTTACACGCGACAGCGAGGCCTCAGCACGGATTGTCAAAGGCCGCCTAGAAAAGACGCACCTCGGTGATGTAATAGATCTTTACCCGACACATTGTTCGGTATCCCAACAGTCCTTTACAGGTAGCTGCTGTCCTAGAAGAGGCATGGGCACCAGAGTACACATATATCGGAATCATTGTAGACATCGACGCCATCAAGAAGTTGCAGGTCAATTTTTCGTCGTTCAGTTGTCCAACGCGCCATACTAACAGAAACATGTAGTTGGAAATGACGCTAGACGACATCAAATGGGGGATCGTCAACGCTAAGAAGCTCAAAGTCAAACAAGAGGTATGTCCTCTGTCATCAATGTCTGGACTCGTCGATGTTAAACGTGATGCGCCTCAGTCTATCACTGTCATTTCTCGTCGGAATCGACTACGTCTCTACGTTGACGGACCCGACAAATACTATCGACTACGTGAGCTCAAACGATTGCTCCCCGAGGTGGTCGTCAAGGGTGCTCCTTCCATCGAACGTGCAATTATCAACATCAAGGAGAAAGATGATGCAAAGGGCAAGAAAGGTGACAAGGAATTGCTCGTAGAAGGGTATGGTCTTCAAAAAGTCATGATCACAGAGGGTACGTACCGTTTTTGCACGCTGGTCCGTGGGTACCGACGTATCCCCGAATATCTAGGTATCGTCGGCGAACACACGACGTCCAATCATGTCATCGAGACTGCCCAAGTGCTCGGTATCGAAGCTGCGCGTCGAACGATCGTCAACGAGATCCAGTTCACGATGTCCAGTCACGGTATGAGTATCGACCCTCGACATGTCATGCTTCTTGGGGACGTCATGACGTACAAGGTGAGAACGTCGCTCGAGATCAGGTTTCTGATCTTCCTAACCATTCCGTCGACATCCTCGACAGGGCGAGGTTCTGGGAATTACACGGTTCGGTGTGGCCAAGATGAAGGACAGCGTGATGATGCTCGCCTCGTTTGAGAAGACGACCGATCATCTGTTCGACGCTGCTGCCTTTGGAAAAAACGACAGCATCTCGGGCGTTTCTGAAAGCATTATCATGGGCAACGCAGCCGCGAACTGTGGCACATCGATGTACGGTGCAATCTCCACTCGATATGTCGCGATGCTGACTGGTGATTCTAGGCCTGCGTTGTTCTTGCCGGTACCTAACATCCCCAAACCACGGAAACTGCTGTTTGAAGAGGCACTTTAGCCTCGGCCTTTATAATTATTACAGTTCTCTCCCGTTCAGAACGTCGTTTTCCTGTCAATGTGATACCAATAAAGGCATTATCATGTACAACAGAATTTTTACTGATAAACTACAGTACCTCGTGCTTGCCCAGTTGCCGTGTCATTCGCTTGAAGTGTATCAAGTCGAATGCCAATGGCTGCCACATCTCACCGATCATATTTACCGTAAGCACCTCAAAAGACTGATTGAGCGCCCTGTAAATACCTCTACAAGTTACACCGATCAAATCTTATTCAAGGTGAAATCGTCTAGTCCGAAGCGAGAGACTCCGAAATTGACGATCCTCTTCAGAAAAGAGTCCATTAAACAAACAAACGGATACGGCGGGAGAACGTGCGAGGTGTCAGAGTTAGACGTCTTCCTCGGGTTGTTGCCGTTGCTTCTTCACAGGCAAGGGAGGCTCACTCAAGCTCGGTGGACTCGCAACGTCTTCTAGGCCCGTGAGCCCGAGACCTGTCATAGCCGAAAGCCCGCCTTGCTCGTTCGCCTCCTGCTCCGAGCGTTCACCTCGCGTGCGTTCGCGTCCGCGAACCGCTCGAGCCGATTCACGACTAATGTGTCCTCCGTCACGCCCACGGTTCGTTCCACGTCCTCTCTGGCTTCCTCGTTCGCCTCCCCGCACCTCGGTTTCCGATATGTCAGGCAACTGGCCGTTTCCGGTGGAGGTCCCAAACAGT
This sequence comes from Harrya chromipes, assembly GCA_038091155.1. Lineage (NCBI taxonomy): Eukaryota > Fungi > Basidiomycota > Agaricomycetes > Boletales > Boletaceae > Harrya > Harrya chromipes. The sequence goes on from JBBPNX010000003.1 coordinate 19,989, forward strand.
CTGGTCGCCCTACCATAGTTGTGCAACGACTTGATGATGGCAGCGAGGTAGAGAAGCCCGAGGACGAAGAGCGCGGTGACGGCTATCCTGGGTCCTAATGCGGCGGTAGGACTGAGGGGTTCAGGGGATGCGGAGTCGCTCGAACTCCCATAGCGCCAAACGTACGACAGGATGGCAACGACGAAGAAGATCATGGACCTATTTTATTATGTAAATCGATGGGACAAGGTGAGTGCACAACGTACCAAGCAAGCCAGACGGCAGGCATAGCCAGCAGAACCCATACATTCCAGAGAATGAATGTCGTGGTCCTCGTCGTTTCCTACGAGAAGAAAAAAAGAGCTGAATGACAAAAAAAATTGAAAAAAGCTTGAACCTACTTCAACCCATCTAGTTGCCTTGTTCATATTCTTCATTGTCCCGAATCTAACAATAAACATGCACCCATACGTTACACTCATCAAAGCTGAAGTCAACGAGAGGAGGGCAGCTGTTCTAATAACAGGATCCTCAGCCATGACTTGTGTTTGGAACATCGATATGATAGCTCTGAATTGGACGCCGTGAGTATGAATAGTCGGAATGCCGGAAATTAAGGAGACCATGAATACTGACGAAAGAAGCAAAGCAGAGACAAGATTCAACGTCTTCCACTCACGCAACAACGAATCAATAAAGGCTTCCCAAGATTGCTTGAATCTGAGCAATGTTGGGGAAACATTGCTGGTCGTCCACTCATCGGGAAATGGGAGAGTGGGAGCAGGGTGGTAGTTGGCACCAGGAGGTATGGGACTCGAAGTTACTATCCGTTGCCTTTGCTGGTCTTGGCGGGAGTTGGAATACGAGTCAATCATACATTGTATATCTGGTTTGCTCAGCTGAGCATCTTCGTATACCCTCGCGATTCGCGACCAATATAAAGAGGGGAGACGAAGAAGCAAGTTCAAGTACATCTGCCTAGGAAGAGTGTCGAGAAGGAAATAGCGGGCATCCCGAAGGAAAGTAACGAAACGATCTTCAGGCCTGCAACGCCAGGGTGGGATACAACAGAAGGGGTTTTCCTCGCACGTTGGGTCGAATGAAAGGTGACGTTGAATGTCAGGACTGGGGAAAGAGAGCTTGGCGATACGGGTACGGAACTGGAAAGGATCAACAGGGACGAATGGGTCTTCCTGGGTACGGTGGAATCCGGACCAATTAAAGAGACGCATGGGCGAGGTGGATCTGGAATGAGGGGAAGAAGGAGCTGAAGCGGATTGGTGGCGCTTTTTTGGGGGGTTAGCCCCCCCTCCTGAGCGCGGAACTGAAGAGGGTCGGGAAGGGTCACTCGAGCGGTTCATTCGAGTAAAGGTGGAGTCTATCCCTCGGGAGACAGCTTCACGAAGAAGGGGATGAACGTAGACTCGAGAGCTGTGGTTTGGGGATGATGCGGAAGAGTGGTTGCCATCAAAAGAGACATGGCGACGGGAGCTATGCTGACTGGTCGACCCCTCTGCGGTCCGTGGCATACTATCTTCAGCGGAGGTAGGGAAGGGTCGGGTGGACAACAAGCCCTGCAGAGAAGGAGCAGAGGAAGCGCTGGGTATGATGCTCGGTTCATCACGAATGGAGCGATATGGGCTAGCAGGTATCGCGTTCCCCGGTAATGGGGACAACTTATCCGAAGAACTTGCACGGTCCGAACCGTCACTTGAATTTGGAACTATCGCGAATATTCGAAGCTGTGAGTGAACGCTGTGTATTGGGACGCACCTTGGGACGTGTGCAGTGGGCTCTCGGTTGGATGGACTGCACGCAGAGCTGAAGCACTGGGGTAATCAGAGAAACTTGAAGGAGGGGAATTGATCATGTCAGTATTATTAGGATTGTCTAGTCGTTAGCAGGTCGTGAGGGGGAAAGATAAATGAGAAGAGTCTCGGCAGTGACGCCGGTAACCTTAAGTACTACTCCCATGCCACCAGCGTGCCGTAAATGATTGGCTACGAGCTGCGAGCTGCCCGTCTTTTCAGTAAGAGCACTGGATAGGTTGCTTGCCAAAAAAGGAAGGTTTTGTTAACAGCGCGTCCGGTCACACGTCACGATTATACGTCACATCCGGCAAGTACCGAGGGCGCGCCAAATGCAAGTTTCCAGCGGGAGGAGGGCAGACGAGTGCACCAACTCGTCGAAATTCCGACTTATCTTCGCTTGGAACTTCCATCATCCACGAATTCACCCGCAGGAATCAGGGTTTCTCCCCACGCATTTTTATTTGCTTTTTTCTGCAGTCATGGCACAGCCAACAAGTCACTACGCATCCATCCACCTAGAATGAAGACAGGAAGGGCCTCTTTAGCTGGTGGGGGGGCAGCGTTGGATGGTGTGTCTAGCGGGGAGGCCATGGAAGCGGGCAGGTGCCAGTTTGGAAGGAACAGCAGCGGGGTTGGGATTCAGGCCAAATATAGGTAAACAAAACACCGCCACCTGCGCAAACAAAGGTGGCCAAGGCTTGTATTGTCGGTGCTCTGAGTCTCCAGCACTGTAGCTGGGCTTGTCCCGACCCTGGAGTCCCCTCGACAGCGCCTCACTATCAAGCTCCCCCCAATGACGTCCGGAAATCTTCCCTTACGCCGCTCAGGTCGTCATCGGACGGGTTCCATCCTCACCCACACCAGCCCAACCTCCACCTCCGAATACCATGACAGCGAGCGCTCCGTGATGGACGACAACCCCTCTCTTCCTGAATCCGAGCTTACCATCAAGAAGGACCAGTGGGGTCGCTCGCAGAGAGGTCGCAAGGTCAAGAAAAACAATTACAAAGAGTCTGGCAGCGAAGATGATCCTATGGGTGGATTCGGCGTTCAAGACGCTCCTCCCGTGAACGGGAAGGTCGAGCCGGATATGGACGATGACGGCGATGACGAGGACCAACAACCAAAACGTTCCCTTCGTCGCAATCCTCGCATCACCAGCCAGTCCAGTCGCCTCGCCTCCTCCGTTCCAGACCCACCAAGGCATATGACTAGAGCCAAAAGTCGCGTGGTTATGAAGAGCGATGAATATGTCGATCAACCCTCTGAGGAATCTGACGACCCGGATGGCTCCCTCGATGACGCACCACATACGTCATCCGACCTCGAACCAGACGTTGATGCAGAGGGTGAACTGGACCTTGACGCAGAGGGCGAGCAGGATCTCGAGATTCAGGATGACGGTAGACCGTACTCTCTCAGACAGAGGGCCAAGATCAACTATGCCATTCCTCCGCCCATAGAGGAGACAAAACCTCTACCAAAGAGCAAATCTACCAACCGCGGCGGCGCACGTAACAGACGTGGACCAGGATGGAGTGCCACTGGAGCGGAGTTGAGCAGGTGGATGGGCATGCCGGCTGATGATTCCGTACGTGCTCAGATTTTATTCAGCGCTATGGTTCCGCAACACTCACGCGACACCGCAGGACTCGGACATTCCTACCCGCACACCCAGAAAACCCTTTGGTACTGCTAGTGGCTTCATGGGTGCTGGTGCTGTCGGCGCAGGTGGCGCGGGTATGCTGTCTGGAGAGCTGGCTGCAGCCGCAGGGACTCCATCCAACCTTGGCAAGGTTGGTGATTCAGGTTAGTGGTCACCCTTATCTGAAATTCGTTTACTCATTCAGTCCCAGTTCTCGCTGATGCTGATCCTCTGGGCGTCAATCAAAATGTAACTTTTGACGAAGTCGGAGGTTTAGATGAACGTATGGTGGCTTCCTGGTGTCACACATAAGAATTGCTGAACTAATATGGAATAGACATCCATTCGCTCAAAGAGATGACTGTCCTACCTTTATTGTATCCTGAAGTCTTTCAGCGCTTCAACCTCACTCCTCCTCGCGGAGTATTGTTTCATGGCCCACCTGGCACAGGAAAAACCCTCTTGGCACGCGCACTTGCAGCCAGTTGTCGTGCTAATGGGAAAGGGATCTGTACGTCACCAGTGCTTCAATCCTTGTGCTTATCATGCAATCTCACGCCCTGCCACCTAGCGTTCTTCATGCGAAAAGGTGCAGACTGCCTTTCGAAGTGGGTTGGTGAAGCGGAACGTCAACTCCGGCTTTTGTTTGAGGAAGCACGCAATTGCCAACCCAGTATAATTTTCTTCGACGAAATTGACGGCCTCGCCCCCGTTCGATCTTCCAAACAGGACCAGATCCATGCTTCTATTGTATCCACTCTCCTAGCACTCATGGATGGGATGGATGGTAGGGGTCAAGTGGTCGTCATTGGTGCCACGAATCGGCCCGATGCCATTGACCCAGCACTGAGAAGACCCGGAAGATTTGATCGCGAGTTTTATTTCCCTTTACCTTCCCTAGAAGCAAGGGAGAAAATTCTTGGCATCATGACCAAGAGCTGGGAGGGGTGGACCAGCGAACAGGGAAAAGAGAATGTAAAGGGATTGGCCAAGCTTACCAAAGGATATGGCGGCGCTGATTTGAGGGTACGTCGAAACATGACGCGATATCAGTATTGCTAACACGTTTCTGTGGTCTCTTGTGGCCACTTAGGCGTTGTGTACAGAAGCTGCGCTAAATGCAATTCAGAGGCGGTATCCACAGATTTACCAGTCCAACGATCGTTTATTGCTCAACCCTGAGACGATCGGTGTCACCCTGCGTGATTTCATGATATCTGTGAAGAGTATGCCTTCCTCGAGTATGGCTGTGTTTCTAAACTGAAAAGCTACTCGTTAGAGCTTGTGCCGTCGTCTGCGCGTTCATCTTCGTCCGCAGCTTCGCCGCTCGCCACTCAGCTGGAGCCACTGTTAGCTGACACCCTGCAGAAGGTTAAGGACGCCATCAACAAAGTATTGCCCCCGAATAAGAAGCGGACAGCGCTAGAAGAGGCTCAGTGGACGGATGACAACGAGGAAAGCGCGCTTGAAAGGGAAATGTTGATGCGATGTAAGTCAAACATTGGTCATGGGCATATAATATCCTGAGTGGGTCACGTAGCGATGGAGACCCTTCGAGTGCATCGCCCACGGCTCGTAGTATGTGGTCAGCCGGGAATGGGTCAAGGATATATTGGCGCAGCTGCCTTGCACTATCTGGAAGGCTACCATATTCAAAATCTGGATCTCGGAACACTGATGGGCGACTCGACTAGAGTGAGTTGTATAACCCTGCTCTCGTACTCATCATCTTAGAAGTTCTGCCCTTCAGACGGTTGAGGCAGCAATAGTACAATTATTCGTTGAGGCCAAGAGACATCAACCATCCGTGATTTATATTCCGTCACTCCTTGGCTGGTGCGCTGCTGTTCACGAAACGGCTCGCTCCACCGTTCGTGCGATGCTAGATTCCCTATCCCCAACAGATCCCATACTTCTGCTTGCTGTCGTCGACGGATCATTTTTCTCACTTCCCTACGACGTCCGCTCCTGGTTTGGGATAATCCGAGATAATCGTCTCACCCTTCCCGTCCCGACCAACGAGCAACGCGAAACTTTCTTCGCTAGCATCATTGCGGATGTTCGACGCCCCCCTAATCAGTTCGCAGATGGCATGAAAAGGAAGCGTAGAATTCTTGAGGAACTCCCAATCGCTCCCCCACCTGAGCCGCGACAACCCACTGCTGCTGAGCTGGCCGTTCAGGAGGAAAATGATCAACGGGTCATCACTCTATTGAAATATCGCCTAGGGCCTATACTCACCGAATTGAAACGTAAATTCAAGAGGTTTACAAAGAGAGCGACAGTGAGTCGGAGTAAATAGTGGATAATTTCACTCCTGCTCACGAAATCATATTTTGCCAGGAGGAATATGTGTTTGAATTACCTGCTCCTGCGATCATGGAGGTAGAAATTGTTGCTACCAATGTCACTATCGAAGACGAACATGCGGTTCCAGAGGTCGTTGAAGATGCCCCTGTCCCCCTTGACGGTCAAACCGAAGCGATCAACGGTACACATCCTGAACGCCAGCCTACCGAGCCGCCTGCTTCCCAACTTCAAGCCCAAGCTCAACTCCAACTCCAACCTCCTAGTCTGCCGCGATCCCCTCCTCTATATCACATGGACCTGGAACGCATGCACACGGACCTTTACAAGGGCAAGTACCTAACCCCACAAGACTTCCTGGACGACATTCACAAGATCGTTCACAATGCTGCTGCTCGCGTGAACGAGGATTCCGACAGATTACACAAAGCACAGGCTATGTTGACAGCTGCGGAAGTCAGCATGCAAGAGTTTGATCCTCAATTCAAGCTAGAGTGTCAGCGGATGGCGGAGCGCGAACGGAAGCGGCGGGAGGCGAGGAAAAAAGCCAAGGAAAAATTGTCTGGAACGGATGTAGGACAGAACGGGACGTATGCCCCGGGTACTAGGAGGAGTGCGCGCCACACTGGACAAGAACCGGAGATGAGCATCACTGATCCCCTTCAACTTGAGAGACGGCTCAAGAGGGCACGCTCTGGTGACAGACCAAGTGGTTCGCCAGAATCGAGTGAAGAAAACAAGGCAGAAGACGGCCGAACGCCTCGGCAAGCGAAGAAGCGACCGAGGACGATAATGAGTGACGACGATCAGGATCCCCTTGATCTACTTGGCACCTCCGCATCGCAACAGCCAAAACTCCCGACAGTCAGGTTTGTTGATGACGGTCAAGCGCATCAAGATGAGCTCCCTGTCCTTCCGGCGCCGCTCCAGTCAACTTCCCAATCACCAGCTCATCCACCGTCAGTCGATATGTCACCCGAGGCCATGGCAATCGATTCACCCGCGCCGCGGCGCATGGGATTCGATCCAGCGCTCTTGAACCCGCTTCCACCGGACGAAGATATGATGTCCTCCGTGACCCTCGCCCCATTACTCAACGGCACCACTTCCGACTCTGGTGGTCACAACACTCCTATGCGCTCATCCCCCCAACAAAACAGCTACCCGCAGACACCCGTGCAATCCCGCCCAGCGCAGCCAACGTCTCGCACGCCGAGCGTGCAACCAGCCCCAGATCTGGATTCGTTGCCCGTCATTCCCCCTCCGCGCGAGCCTACGAGATCACCTACCCCTCTTCCAGACTTTAATGTGAACGAAGGATCGCTGCTGGACTTGCAGCACCAACTCAAGACACGGACGAATCAACTTTCTGTCGAGCAGCTGGAACAGCTCCGGGCGACGTGTCTCGGCAGTATATGGCGGCACAGGGCAGAGTGGAACAGGGACGCGCTCGTCGGGGAGCTGTTGGACCTCCTGAACGAGTTTCTTGAAGATTGCGCCGCGGGGGCGAAGGACGCCGCACTGGTGTCGCCCGCGGATTCTGAGACTTGCTAGCTTTCCCAGTTGTAGTAGATTATTCGCTTTTATATGTCTTTTTTCCCCCCTCGGTCCTTGTATCTTAGTCCGTTCTTACTAACTACTGTCGATTTGTCTGCTGCTCTATGACCTTTTCTCTCGGATGAGGCGTCTTGATGTTGTAGTCCCCATCGGATGGTGCTAACAATTACGTTACTTTGCGTACATGTCTGGACTACCGAGATCACTACTATTGCAAAAAAGTACTAATCAAAACCTGCAGTACCTCGGAGCTCGGCGTATATATCTGTATAAAAGAAAAGGAGGAAAAGAAACGTCGACAAAAAAAGGCTCAACGCTTCACCTTTCCCCTCGACTGAGCCTGTTTACTTTTACTCGACTGCAACATCACCGACTTGAGCGTCTTTTTCGGTTTGCTCGCCGAGATGAGCTTGTCACCACTAATGTCGTCTTCATTCCCGTTTTGCTTTTCGTCGTCCGACGCCTCTGGTACCTCGTCGTCGACCTGCCGTCGCCATCTCAGTACCATGTCACGCGTCAACGCGAGAGTTGGGGAGGAGTCTACGTACATCAAAGGCCTCCTCGAGGTCAGGCGCAGGTCCACCCGCTAGTTTCTTCGGCGCCTTGCCCAGATCCATCGCCTTATAAAACGCGATCGGATGTTCGCTTGCATTATACCTGCGCGGATAATGGGCCTGAGCGAACGAGAATGGATCCAATGGGACGAAGCTCACTTTTTAGTAAACGCAGTCTTGGTCGCGGCTGGAATCTTCTTCAACACGAGTTCGTCCCTCTTTTGATCGACGCCGAGCTCAACGATCGTGTCCCAGTCTTCGCGCGATAGATAATACTCGTCCATCCGCTCGATGACTTCATTGACCGCCGACTACGGTGAGAGGGATTAAACGACTCGACACAGCATCTATGTGCACAACACCCACCGATCCCTCGTCGACCAGCGGCTTCACGATATGAGGGAACAACGCTGGAATATAGGATTGCCGTATCTCTGTCTTGTCGCCCGATACCTTGAGGCGCATGTGGATCTGGACTTCGCTAAGTTGGCGATTCAGTTTTCCTTGTTTCGAGTTCTGGCCGAGCCATCTAGAGGTTGTTTGCACGTGAGCAACGAAAACCATTGTTCCTCTGATCAACGACGTACTGTGGGAATGTCATCTGGTTGGCACCACCATAACCCATGCCACCTCCATACAAGAAAGAAGCGGGTCGAACGGTCGAGCACACTGCGTGCAGCGGCATCAAAGCCCAGTGTTGCTCAGATCTGAAAGCGGGGGGGTCAGCTTTCTGGGGCAACGAACATGTATAATACGAGCCCATGTATGAGTGCGTCTACAAGGTCGGCATCAGATATCGAGGACGCCGCTTTATCCATCAATTCAAGATGCTTCAGCGTTTTCGGTGGACCATTAAGATCTCTTATTCTTGCTGGCTCAGCCTTGAGATAGTTCTCCTGTATTTGAAGGTGCATGAGGTGGTATCTCGGGACCTTGATTCGAAACCCACTTGAATAAACAGTGGAACGAACGAGTGGTCATGGAAATACATTTCCATCTTGTCCCCTAGTGTTTCTCTCGCTGTATGCGAGAACATGTAGGGACCCAGCATCTTGTTCGTGACATCAAAGGGTGTCAAGATCGTGTTTTTCTCATTCATCTTGGCTCTGAATCTCAAGTTTCAACGTAGAACTCTGCGAAGAATCACGAAGGACACACAGTTGCTTGCCTTCATCAAACGTCATAGCATCGTTGGATAGTCGCCACGTTGAAAGCATGTTCAACACTTGTCTGATGTCCGACTGTGATCCTGTGATGAGTTGATCAACGACATTCGCCGGAATGTTCATCTTCTCCCTGGATAAAGTATCACGACGGTGGTTCTCGTTTGAATTGTTTCAAAGCAGAAAACTTACTTGAACACGATGCTCAGAAGGCGCGAACGGATTGCGCTTGCCTCGGGTCTGATCCGGTCATCGATCGATAAATAGGAACAGTATATTTTCGTAACACACCTTCTGAACGGAAGATTGAACGTATTACCCTTGAGGGGCTTCAACTTTAGAGCTCCACCGTCGTTGGCGATGCAAATGATCGGGATCTAGACGTCCAGGGACATTGGTCGAAACTCCCTTGCGTACAGAACAGTCCATACCTTTGTCTTCTTGATCAGTGCGTTCAAAGCGCCGACACCTCCTCGGTCTCCCGCGGACATCCCATCAACTTCATCCATGATGAGGCATGTTTTGTCGGTAATAGTCACACCGAGCGCATTCGTTGCCTGGCGTACAAAACCCTCAGTCATCATAAAAACACCCCGTGTCACGCGTGCATACCTCTCTCCCACCCATCCAGCCATCCAACGACAGATTGTTGATGTTCATGCCACTCTAGAAACCAAAGAAAAGTCAGGAGGGACCCTAAACGCGTTCGACGTACCCACCTCGACGAGTTTCTTACTCCGCGCATCGCTCGCATTGAGCTCGATCGGTGTAAACCCCTCGAGCTTTGCACAGAGATGTGCGCTCGTCGTCTTGCCGATGCCAGGGGGACCAGATATAAGCACGGCACGAAATATGTTCATGCCATTCTTGCCAGGCTTCTTAAAGTCCGCCTTCAAGTTCGACGACCTGCATCGCGCGCGTGAGCGACAAGTACGGGGGAATGGCACAGACGCGACGAACCAGTCGTGTAGCCATTGCTGTAACTTCTCCACCTGACCCTTGTTCCCGCAAATCTCTTTGAGCGTCTGAGGTGCATAACGCGTCGTCCACAACTGCGACGCTAGGTCTGGCTTAGCACCGACGCTACATCGCGAACATGAAAGGAAAGATGCAAGGTGATAGCACCACGAACACGGTCAGCACGGACATCGAACAGTTCGCGAACACGAATGCGAACGTACCCGCCGGCGCCCTTGACCTTGCCCTCCTTCGCCCCCTGCTTTTCCCGCTTCTCGAGCTCCTTGGCGGCGGCTTTGATCGCGTCCTGCTCCTTCTCCATCTTCTTGCGCGTCTTTTCGTCGAGCGGGGCACCACCTGGCCCGCCCGGTCCCACCCGCGTCCCGATGAGCGTGAGGAACTCGTCTTCGGAGAGGGTTTTGATACCGTGTTTCTTGATCGCGTTGAGTTTGGCCGGGCCGGCGTTGTCGCCGAGGACGACGTAGGATGTCTTGGACGAAGGTTGGAGCGTGACACGACTGTCGGGGCACATTTAGGATGAGGAGCTCGTGGGGCGCGAGAGGACTTACCCGCCATAACGTTTAGCGAGGTCGATAGCCTCGTCGCGGGAAAAGGAGGAGAGTTCGCCGGTGAAGACAAAGGAGAGGCCGGCCAGGCAGTCTGGCGATTTTGGCTCTGGCACGGTCTTTGAACCGGGCGCACATGGACCTGCTGCTTTGGCTGCTTTGGCGGCGGCCCAGTTGAACTTGGAGGACGAGCCCACTTTCGGGTTCTGACTTTGTGGCATGATGGAAGTCACTAGTCACTTGATAGACTTTTTTGTACACGCCGCGTCTCGCGTCAATAAGTCAGGATATTATAATGATCAAAAAGTGTAGTAGCTACTAATCACTATCACTACTATCGCTGTCGTCCTTCTCCTCCTCGTCCGTCGAACTCTCATCATCATCGCTCTCCTCGACTGCCGGTGCCTTCTTCAAAGTGCTTCCCCGCATTGCCGCCATCTGCCCAGCCAACGAGTCCTCTTCCGGATCTGAGATCTCGTCCTCGGGCGTTTGCTCCTCAGCAGCGAGTGCAGACACGTCGTCAATCTTGAGCTACATCATGCCAGTCAGCCCATCGCTCATGTTCGCGACAACAAATGACCCACCGAGATCGGTCGACACGTCTCTTCTCCAACGACTGTGTCGCTCACAAAGTAGACCTTCCACGTAAACAGTCCAACGTTCGGTGGTGCCTGGAATTGGATCTTGTAGCACCTGTAGTTCCGTGCTCTTGATGGGTCCGAACGAGGCACGTCACTGATCTTTAGGGGCGGAACGACGATTCGGTTCGATTTATCGTCGGCCAGGACGATCCACCATCCAGGCTTACGAAGCTGCGCTTATTCGTCAGTTATACGCGTTTATAGGTTCACATTCGACGCACTCCAGGCCAGTAAGGAGCGTGTGCATATCCACCGCCATCAGCGTCAATTTCCTCTGCGTCTTTCCGGGTATTCAAAAACTTTTCATCAATCTCGTCGTTCTTCTTAACAGACTTGGCATCCTGTACCGGAGACGGCGTGGACGTGCCAGGTTCCTTTACGCGCAGCTTCACCAACAAGAACACGATGGATGACGGTGTGACCAAACGTTCACCAATCACTTGTGCAACATGTAAGTCTCGAAATGCGCACATAAGAGATCCTGTAATACGTACCTTTGAATCCCATGTCGACAATCTCCAGGGTTCCCCAACTCTCCAGTGCCTTGCCTGCCTCTGGAGCACGTTGGTCCCCACTCTCCTTCAACTCGCGCACAAACGTTACAAGGTCCTGCTTTCCGGCACTCGAGACCGTACTATCGAATCCTGGCAACTGGGCCTGTATAGGAGTAGCCTTGCTGGGAACCAATGCCTGTGTGAGGTATGCGTGGAGCCGCATGACACCAAGAGTCGGTGAAAGCCAATTGCGAGCAGACGCAATGGTCAAGAGAGCATTCAGCAGCACGGGTGTTTGGAGAAGCAATGACGCTTGTTCTAATCATCACCCGTGGGTTCCGTGTCGAAACGCAAACCAATCAATAGAAGCCTACCTTGTTCTAGTGCCTTCGAGCCCAGATCCAACCGCAAAAAGTGAGCATAGAGGAGAGTCAATGCTCTCCGGGCCTTTGAACCACCATCGCCATTCGCAGCGGCCTTGTTCATCTCTTTCCATTCGTCCCCTACTCTCTTCTCAATCTCGGCCTGTACCTTGCCTAAACCACCCGCGCTCTTAGTATGCGACTCATACCTGAATGCGCTGCCAATGACCTTGACGATGTCGCCAAGTCCACTTCCTTCTTCTACACCCTTCCAGAAGCCCTCTGCAGTCTGTGGCTCGATGCCATCCTTGGTTTTACCCCTGCTGCCGAACCACCAACGTCCGACCATACCAGGAAGCAGACCACCAATTAGGAGTGCATAAAGACCCAAAACCCATATGTTGTTCTTGCTGTCGACAATCCACGAGGGCAGCGCGATACCCATGGAAACTTCTTGACGACCGTCGGGGTGACCATACATTTCGTAATTGCGGCGGATCGTCTCGTCTGTCAGACTACCACGAATGCTGAGTGTCACGACAGCAAAGTAGTCAAAGAGTGCTCACGCTTTGTACGCCTTTGTGATTTCTACGAAGCGGTTGGCGATTTCTTCGACCGTCTGATTTACCGTCGCTTTCACCTTGTCTGGGTGACTTGACACCGTCATTAGAGTAAGCCGAACGTATAATGCCATGATACGCACTAGATTTTAGAAAGCTTTTTGAAGAGTGATTTAATTTCTTTTTCCGAGGTGCCCTGTTGGAACGGATGAATACAGCTCGTGAAGTACGGATGCGATAATGAACACGTACGGTGGAGATCCCCAATATTTCATACGGACTGTACACCTTGATGTCCGACTCGGTGCCGCGCGCTCTGTATACCAACAAGGCAAAGGCCGACCATCCGGCTAGGAGGATCATCGTTCTATACAAGTCGCAGACACTGAGAGATTCACTCGAAAGCATGGTACAGCGCAGAAACGTACCTTTTGGTGAGTTTGGAACTAAATCTATTGGCTCCAAGAACCTGTTTTCTGCGTTCGAGGCAGGGCGTGCACTGACACCCTTGGGCTTCTTCGGGGTGCTCTACATGGTGCGGCGGTCAGCAAAGCATACATGCGTAGTGACGGCAGGACTCACTGGCGGCCACGCGGGACACGGATGAGAGAGTGAGCGGGACGAGTATGATGGCGAGGACAGAAATGAGAAAGTAGGCGGCCATGTTGCCAGCCTCGTCATAATGGTAGTTGGCCATGGCCTACTGTACCCGTAGAAAAAAGTTGTAATGCAAGAGGTACACGCGAACTTTCGACGTGGCCTTCAATTGACCGTGCGAAAGCTACACTAACTAGGGGTTAACTTGATTAGGTTCATACTTGCTACTTACACCAACAATGTCTACCGCTCACAGACCGACATGGGATCCTGCACAAGCACGAGACGTCAAAGGCGGCTCGCGACAGTACTCGGTGCGCGACATGGCCGCATATACTAAGCTCAAGTTCCGGTGCGTCCTACTTGTTCCGCTCCACGCACCGTGCACACAGCCCTGACGCACGAGAGCTAGCCAGCCCGGTCAAACATCCACAAGCGAGGTCGTGCGACGGGATCTCCGCGCAGAACTTCTCGTCGCGGAAGAGGAGGCCCGGAACAAGAAGCGCAAGGCCGAAGGGCGGCCACCAGTGGCTGCTATCAGTGCGGGCACCAACGGGGATGCTGCTGCTGCTGCTGAAGACGAGGAGGCTGTCAAGCGGAGAAAACTGTTGCAGGAAGCGCTGGAGCTGGATAAGGATGACGACGAGGACGGGGAAGAGGCACAAAATGGGAAGGACGGGGAGAGCGAGGAAGAGTCAGAGGAGGAAGATGAGGATGACACCGACGAGCTTCTTCGTGAACTCGAAAAGATCAAACGCGAGCGTGCCGAGGAAAAGGCGCGTCAGGAACGCGAGGAGTTGGCGTCGCAGGCAGCCCAGCTAGGGCAAGCACCTGGTTTGAACACGACTGTTCCGGGGACATTCTCGGTCAAGCGAAGATGGGACGACGGTGAGTATTTCCGATTCGTTCATGTTTCGTAGAAAAAAGCGCTAAATGGTCTTAGATCTCATCTTCAAGAACCAAGCGATGAACCAAAGGGAAAAGTCTGGTCAATTCGTGAACGATCTCCTGCGAACCGAGTTCCACAAGTGCGTATCCGTTTCTCTCATAGATTCTCGATCTGACTGGCATCCACTCAGAAAATTTATGGCAAAATTTATCAAAGTAGGTGTCATAGTGTCAAGTTGAACAGGATACTGACCATGTCGCTTCCGCAGTGATCGGACGTCGACGTTACGACCATTTATTCGACGCTTGGTACCTGGTCAAGGAAAAGCGAGTACCCCATAATATCCTGGTGCTTTGTATGACCCAGTCGCTCGATGGACAAGACATATTTGAGTTGTGGGACAACAGCACGAATGAAGGGACACTTGGTACTTTGACGCCTGGCCTGGAATACAAAAGTGCCTAGCGATCGTGAACAAACCTTGTACATTGTAACAGAAGCGAGAGAGACAGCTCGAGCATGAACTGAGGGATCGAGTTTGAGACACTGGCATTGGTAGGTTGCACTGCACTGTCGCGCGCCAGTGATTGCATCCAACTTCGAGCGTTCCCTAACTCCCATTCCGCCTGATTTCTGGCTCAACTCACCTGAGTGTCATTGACAATACTCTGACGTATGTACTTATTTCTTACGCTTCGCACCGCAAGTGTGAACTCGGTAGATATTTCCTGAATTTCTCTTCTTTTCGCTGGTCCGTCAGCATCGAGGCAGAGATGGCGTCTTCGGCAACTAGCTACCTGGAGTCGATTGAATGTAAGTGAATGGTTTCAATCTGCTGGATTGACAATGATGGCCCTGTTGGCCCAAAGTGAAAGTCATCGAGACGAAGAGCTTGGTTCTGCTGCTTCTAGGAGCACAACGACGAGGCACCTCGGTCAAAATAGGAAAAAGACCGCATCTGAAGTTGAACGCAAGTCTCAAGAGCCGCCTGCCAGTGGAACCTACCCGGACCCGGAATCTCAGTCCTACTTCAGACGGCTGAGGGTTATCCGGCGGATTTACCTTCGAGGGAGTTCCACCTGTCACCCAAGTTGGACTATACGGCACTGAACTGATCGCATCTCACGTTGGTCGGCGCACGTTATCTGTCTTCTCATCGACGATTGCATGCATTAACGTACCACCGCCTGAAGCCCACTGATGCTGCTGAGTCTGACGAAACTTCGACACGGGCTTTTCAAGAAAATTTCCAAAATCCGCTCAATCAACTCGTGGCGTCGAGGCGTCGAGGCTCCACGACTTCTTGCATTGCCAAGATAACTTTGATCACACGAGCGTGTAAGTATGTTGTGTGTGTCAGACTGATACTTGGTGTTCGTTCTCAGAACTTTCAAGTTATCGCGACGAGACTCTGAAATTGGGGACAAACCCAATCTCAAACTCTGGTCGCACCAACAAATGGCTTGATTACAGATGTGTTGTGCCGACAACCAGCTCCTGTCTGGCAATGAGCGCACACATGATACCATCCGGCGCATGTACGGAGCTATCTCGCTTGTCGTATCTAAGAGGGTGTAGGGTCGGATCATCGCGAACTCGTACATCGCATTTCTTTCCCAGACCCCTCAAGTTGCCGCAACGAGACTCTGAGATTGGGTTTATCCCCGATCTCAGAGTCTCGTCGCGCTAACGAATGGCTTTATCTTCGGTTGTCCAGTGCCGATGACCACCTCCCGCCTGGAAAGTGTACCGTCCCGCCGATGGTGTCGAGCGCATACATGGAGCTAGCTCGTTCGTGGTGAACCCCAAGGAGTCAATTTAAGATCTAGACATAGATTTGAATGTGCGGTGTTGGAGAGTCCGTCGAGCCTCTCAGGTACTTGTGTACTTTCAAACAAAACTGACATGCTCATCAATGCGACCGGAGCTGAAGCAAATCACGGCTATCAGATAAGATACATCGTTCTGCGTGTGGTATCTACGGAGTTGTGTCTGTTGTACAATGGCTATGTCCCGTCCAGTCGTTCCTGTCGCGCCCAGCAAAGCAGAGAGTCCTCACGCTGCGCTGCGCCGTCTCTGGCAAGCAGCGTTTGAAGGAAGAACCACCATACCTCCTGCGATGACGTATGAGCCCACAGCGTCCTTGCCGGGATTGCGAATAGGTTCGGTCAGAAATCCATTTGGGCCAGCCGCCATGTTGATCGACCAGTCAGCCATCAGTGTCAGCCGCCGATCCAAATGATATAAAACACTTCGCATCTCGTCACGAAAGGTCAGTAATTTCGTCGTCTTTCCTCTGATCCTCTCATTGCAATGCCCACATCGACGATTGAAATTACCAACGCGAACATGTCCCCGAGGGACGTGCACGTGCCAGTGCCATGCTTCTTCGTACGTCGTTTCCGTGCTGCTTTGGGCAACGTATGCTCACCGAGAGGAACGTGTTCGTTTTAGACGAGGACGGGAAGCAGACCGTTCGTGGTGTGTAGTACCAACACGAAACGGTATGCTCCCCCCCTGTCGACGAAACCGCCCGCCGTACAGCTGCAACGGTTCCCGCTCCGGAACGCGACCAGGATACGACCGGCGGTCTCTCCTGAGGCTTCCACGAACCAGAAGGTACAACCTGGTTCGTTGCCGACAGTCGTTCCGAAAGCGAAGCCGAGCCGTGCCTCGCTGCAGACGCGGATCCCAGCGCCGGGCAAGACAACAAAGGCGCTGCAGCTTCCGATCAAGGGACACGCTCGGCTCGAGAAGACGTTCAGCGTGCTCAAGCCGACGCAGACGTCGAAGGGAGCCAAGGCGGGTCGATTCCAGGCATCCGTCGAGTCCACGCACGACGACCTCCCACCGCGGCCGAGTTGTATTCCGCGTTCCCGAATCCCCCGGTCATCTTCTGGCGTCCTTGCGACCGGTAAGGGGAAGCCAGACGTCGTTGTCAAGGTCGCCACTGCCGGTTCCCGCAACCGAGGGGTGGACTGCAAGGCGTTCATCAACACCCGCGAGACCAAGACTGTTCGGCGCACCCAGGTTTCAGGTACTAGCGGTAAATGTCGTCCGGCGCCATCGACGGCGAACGCATACCCATATGCCGAACATTTTGCCTTGCCGGCTGATTGGTCTCCACCGCCATCCCCGGATCTGTCGTCCTTCCCATCACAGACGTGGACGATCGTTGTCGGTGCTGATGTCAAGCGAAATGAGATATCGACGACGGTCTGCAGTGACGAGACCCCTTCTACCGTCGGCGACGAACCAAAGTCCGGCGAGGAGGGGACGGACGACACGCCAGCGACGATTTGCAGCGACAGGACCCCCCACGACACTGGTGACAAGTTAACGTCTAGGGTGGAAGGGACGGTCGAGACCCAGACAACGATTGGCGGCGACGAGAGCTCTAATATTGGTGATGGGTTCAAGGTACCATCGAAGACGATCGAGCAACCGCATGCCGAACATTTCGCTTTCCTCGCCGATTGGTCTCCACCACCATCCCCGGATCTGTCGTCCTTCCCGTCACAGACGTGGACCGTCCTCAGGCTTGTCGATGCTGATGCCAAGCGGAACGAGACACCGACGACAGTCTGTGGTGACGAGACCCACTCTAGCATTGGCGACGAACCAAAGTCCGGTGAGGAAGGGAGGGACAGCACGCCAGCAACGATATGCGGCGATGGGACCCCCTACAGCACTCGTGACGAGTCAAAGCATGGCGTGGAAGCGACAGTCGAAACAGCGACGACGATTGGCAGCGACGAGACCCCCTCTGACATTGGCGATGGGTTCAAGTCAAGTATTGCAGGAATGCCCAACAGTTCTTGTGCACCATCCGAATCCACACCATCTCCTGAACCGTCGTTCTTCCCGACGATCGTCGAATCCCCACCATGGCCCACGACTTGCGCAACCAGATCAGAGGCGACAGGTAATCTCAGTAGCCCCGAGACGAGAGACCCATCCGTCGGGGTTTCGTCCATGGTCTGTCCCGCAACGATCATCTCGCCCTCGGAGAACGGTACAACCTCGATGGCAAGACTAGCGAGGATGATGGACCAACCTCAGACGTCGTCCAGTGGACACAGAACCCAGACGGTAGTCAATCGCGCCATCCGGATCGCCCGGACGTTCTTTTCGCCTTCACAGCGTGGCTCGCAGTCCAGGATCGAGGCGGTCGCCCTCCAGACCACGGGTACCGACATATCGCAGATCCACAGGCGGTTCGTCCCAAAGCTCGACAAGGAGGTGAGGCAAGACAAGGACCCAACGGCGCAGAAGAAGATGGTAGGGTGGTGGTGATCTGCCTGCACTACAAACTTGATTCTCGCTCTGAGAAGGCGATCACCATGAAGCTCGGGATGACCGGTTCCCTCTGAGATCCTCCGAAAATAGCCAAGCATCGATTGTCTTCCCTCTCCGACGACCTCGTCGCCTTTCGCAGTCGCCAAAGTGTTTCATAGACCCGACCCGACAGAAACCACTGACTGGGAGCATCCCAAACATCTGCTCGCCACCACTTTCATTCCTCTCTGCTCACTCGACAGCCTACATGCCTTCTCTCCAGTACGCCCACTTGGGGGCGCGGAGAAAAAGGTCGTAGGCGGTGGTGGCGACGTGTTGTTCCTGCTCTCGCTCGGGCTCGGTTTGACCAATTAGGATCTAGCGGCCGTTCAATGTCATCTTTGTGGCTGCTAAAGCACTCTTACCCTGCGACGTGGTTCGATACGGACGGTGCTTCAACGATAACGGAGACTCCTGGGGACGCGTTTGCGCGAGTCCGAAATGGCGATGGTTGTGCACGAGATCGATGGCAAGTAAATAACGAGGCTTTCGGCCATTGCGATCCTTCAAGCTCCATCCTACGGGGTTCGGCAAAATTGGGCGACATCCGGGTGCGCAAGTCGAAACTGCCTTTGCAAGGCACCTTCTTTTTCTGAGTGCGAGATTTCAAGGCGACGTGGGGCGAGTTGGTACGCTTTCGAGATGTGGTGGTCAGCGCCTCACGGTCATCACGGGCTTCAAGTTGTTGGTTGGGACTCGGAGGTGGTTTGGACGCAACGTGGGACTTCGGTTCGCCTCGGGTCGGATTCAAGACAGACGCGGGGTCTTGGGCGGTCGTTCAAATGACCCCCTTTTGGGGCGGCAGATTCAAGCACTGGCATAGCAGTGATAGCACGGAAGGTCAGTCTGGTCATTCACCCTTTTTCACAACCAGGTTGATTCCCTTTTTTTTCTTTCCTTGGCATCAGTGGTTCAGGTTTGCAGCATTTTCTTTTTTTCTACTTTTTGCCTGGGTCTTGATTGCATAGTTTCCTTGGTGCCTGCAGCCTATCTGGCGCACCTTCAAGTTAGTAGTCTCGGTTCTTTCTCTATTAGTGTCTGGTGCCTGCAGCCTCTCTGGCGCACCTTCTTTTCTCTTAGTAGTTACTAGTATAGTATAGTGACTGTGCCAGTGTATCCAGTCTCTTCTTGCATACAATGGTCCCGAGTTGCTCGACAGCTCAGCAATCGGCGTCGTGCGAGGTGGATCTGATTTGGTGAGTTTATCTTTCGGATCGAGTCCCTTTTCAAGGGGAAACTTGCGTAGTACCAGCCTCTCCCCATATTGTCTGTGGTTCCGGAACCTCCACATTTGGTCACGCGTCCTCCCTTTCAAGTTGCGTGCCGTGCACAGGACCCGCGAGCCCGTTGTCCCTGCCTGTTACTTTCATCAATATTCGTCAGAGTTGTCCAAAGAATAGTTCCTCAGGCTGCACCTGCGCAAACCCATTCGCCGTACATTCCTTCCTGGAAATCTCGGTTATACGCACTCGATTTGCCGCCCAGAGCCAGCGACACACTGACAGGCGGCACCTCCTTTTGGTAGGAGGTACAGAAACAGTATGAAAAAGACGAGAAGGAAGACATAATGCGATCTGAACGCGCCGCACTGTGGGCAACGATTTGTTTTACCATCGTTTCAAGTTAGATATCGAAACTAACTCCCTGAGCCCGTCCAATACGCATACTTATCTAAGTGAGCTTTACGTTGACAATAGTCTCTGTTCCAGTGCGGCTCCAACATAAAAGTTGAAGTAAAGGCCTTGAATGATTCTAGTAGATCATATGGTCAGGCGAGGTGATCAAGTGTGCTGTGAGGCTGTCAGTTATATACCGCCTGAATTCATCAGAAAATAGATGAGGTCCAGCATCAGAATGTAGGCTGAGCAACGCATGCGATCGATCGAGCTGCAGCTCTCCGGAAAATTCGCATCGTGTTTCAAGTTCGGATTGCTCGACAACTTGAACGCAGATCCAGACTTGGACGGGACTCGGATAGATGTGCGTGCGCTGGGAATCGAAGCATGGTTTTGGGGAAGGTTCGAAGGCTAGGCATCTTGGCTACTCCATAGCAATCATGATGATACAAGTACCGTGTTCCGTCTCCATGGACTGCGAGGAAATCTACTCGCGAATTCATGATCAGCTGGTGCCACTGCTAGCTGCGCACCGGGTGGGCGTAGTGATACTCTTCGCGACGCGACCGTGACGGAATTCATACTACCGACAAAGCTGCCGCCCTCGCTAATGAGTACTTGAGTCCCAATTGCCAGTGGGTGAGAATCTAAGTCTGACCAACCCAAGACCTACCTCCTGATTCGACGTGTCCTCCATCAGCCCACCACTTCAAGCCCATGAAAGATTGCTAGCACTGAATCGCTGTAATCAGTGCTGGTATGTGCTCCAATAAAATGTAGAAATTCGATGAAGGGCAATCTTCGTTGTTCATACACATGAACCAAGCGTTTCAGAAGCGTTTACCCGGCAAGGGGACTAGGCGCCGGGAGCTCGGAACTTAAAACACCGACACCGTCGCCAAATATAGGAGAGAATATCGCACAGTCACCCTCCCCCATTGGCCCGGTCCCAGTCAGACCTTATCCACCATCTTGAGGCGGATACATCGGAGCTCCGTTGGCAATAACTCCACCGTCAATATTAATTCCCATCATCAGCCGAGGGTGAATCCTTCGAGAGACCGGAAGAATATCACTCCCCTGGTTAGCTTGCCCCTGATGGACCAGCCGAAGTATTAGCACTTCATCTCAGCCTTAGGGTCTGGATCGATGCACAGCCAGAGTGTTTGAGAATATTCACCCAACGCTTTGCGTCTCAGTCCAAGCCATCGTTTGAACGTTCATCGATCCATCGATTATCATTGGATCTGGCATCCGAACGCACTGACAGCTAAGTCTCGACAAACGTTCTTTAGGATCAAAATTCACATGCTCTCATTTCTGTGTGCCCTAGATTGTGTATGCATAGACTTCGCACAAACTAGACTAGCCCAGTGCGTAGGCGAGAATCAGATAAATGACGAAATCGAGGGCAACGTCCTTGAAAACCCATGTACGGAACGATAAATCGGTGACGCATCCAAGAAAATGTCTATTCTAAAGTACAAATGATCCGAACCGACGCACCCCCAGTGTGTACGGGGCCACTGACATCTACTTTTTTTCGCTAAGCTGACACAACCTCCCTTGGCACTTCCTCGGTGTCTCCCCTTCCCTGCGAGTCGTTGTGCCTAGCGTCCGTCTCACTGTTTCCGGCTCCTCGTTCTGCCCATCCTCTGAATCTGCACGCCAGCAGCGAATACGATTGGTTTCCTTGCAGCACCGCCGGCTGGACATTTTGTGGATAAACCAAACCCGGTGTCGATCCCGCCCCAAAGTCCGCCTTGAATGTCATGTTTGTGCATCTCCTGTATGCTAATGATGATCGAGGGTTAGAGTGTATGCGGGCACGTTTGCCACGATTCCTGCTAATATGACTGTCAACCGCCGCATGGAAGCTTTCCCGCGTAAGCCAGTAGATTGAGGAAGTTCAATAGGGAGATGTTGTAACGGGAAAGCCGTCTACCGTCACTTCCATCAGGAATGAATTTCTTAACAAGTTTGGGCTGATAGGATGCTAGTAGAGCAACAGGATTGGGAAATGGGACGTACGCAAAGAAGTAGACGATACCCTGCTGCACGAGCAATTTAACGTATCGATTGAGTTGCCATTATTTTGTTGCGCGGCACATTCGGAGTGACTGCCACCTCACGAACTGTCAGTGGAAGATCGGAAAACATGCACAACACCCTAGCAAAAGTTATTCGCACAATCCTTGCCCGAAAATGAAATGCGCAGATTATCGATTGCCCTACCGGTGAGCAAAATCATAGTCTACTTGAATAATGGAATCTGACCGTTGGTTAGTATACGTACATATATCGAGCAAGCGTCTACATACACAGTTCATACTGCATACTACTGTAGACAGCGGTATTTGCCACGAGTCACGACTTGAACTATGACCTCAATGGAAGACAAGAACAGCAGGACGCCCAGGATTATCCTTGGTCAAATTTGAGTCCTATTGCCCATACACGCAGGATTGCGACTGTAATCGCCATCATCGATTTCATTTTCAGACCTGAGGTAGACCAGTCACCGGTGACCACTTGCAATCAACTACGCTAAGTAAAAGAGGGCATGTCCAATTCCCGTAATCACCCAATATTTCACCTTGAAGTGTTGGCGAATGGGATGAAAAGGGAAAGCCTGAGCGCTCACAAATGTTGAATGTTGAATAAATTTCAGTCGTGCTTCCAAAGTGCCACAATGAAAGATACCGAATACATACGCCTATAGTGATCCAGATCAGCATACAGCGAACGTTGATATCCAAGGAAACATACCTTGACAGGGCCATGTATAAAGCTACTTCCGACTCTCACTGCAGTCGAACTTGAATCAAATCTACATTGCTAGTGGATGTATCCAACTTTCTGAGGATGAACGTTAACGTTCGAACGATGGCTTGGACTGAGATGCAAAGCGTTGAGTGAAACACTCTGGCTGTGCATCGATCCAGTCCCTAAGGCTGAGATGAGATGCCATTCCTTACGGTTGGTCCACCAGTGGCAAGTTGGCAACCAGGGGAGTGATATTCTTCCGGTCTCTCGAAGGATTCACCCTCGGCTGATGATGGGAGTTAATATTGACGGTGGAGTTATTGCCAACGGAGCTCCGATGTATCCGCTTCAAGATGGGTGGATAAGATCTGACATTGGGACCGGGCCAATGGACGAGGGTGACTGTGCGATATTCTCTCCTTCTATATTTGGCGTCGGTGTCGGTGTTTCAAGTTCAGTGGATGCTCCCGGTGCCTAGTCCTCTGCCGGGTAAACGCTTCTGAAACGCTTGGTTCATGTGTATGAACAACGAAGACTGCCTTCATCCAATTTCTACATGTTATCGCATATAGGGAGTCATACCGGTGTTATTGGCACATACCAGCACTGGCTCAGATTACAGTGATTAGAGGTCGCCGCCAGTGCCAGCAATTTTTCATAGGCTTGAAGCGGTGGG
The DNA here is from genome assembly GCA_038091155.1 of Harrya chromipes. Classification (NCBI taxonomy): domain Eukaryota; kingdom Fungi; phylum Basidiomycota; class Agaricomycetes; order Boletales; family Boletaceae; genus Harrya; species Harrya chromipes. The sequence continues at coordinate 43,467 of JBBPNX010000003.1, forward strand.
CTGATGGAGGACACGTCGAATCAGGAGGTGAGTCTTGGGTTGGTCAGGCTTAGGTTCTCACCCGATCGGGACTCATTAGCGAGGGCTTTGTCGGTGGTAGGAATTCCGTCACGGTCGCGTCGCGAAGAGTATCACTACGCCCACCCAGTGCGGCAGCTAGCTGATCATGAATTCGCGAGGAGATTTCCTCGCAGTCCATGGAGTAGCCAAGATGCCTAGCCTTCGAGCCTTCCCCAACATCATGCTTCGATTCCGAGTGCACGCACATCTATCCGAGCCTCGTCTGGATCTGCGTTGTCGATCAATCCGAACTTGAAACACAATGCAAATTCGCCGGAGAGCTGCAACTCGATCGATCGCATGGGTTGCTCAACCTATATTCCAATGCTGGATTTCATCTATTTTCCGTGTTTGCTCTGATGAATTCAGGCGGTATATAAGTGACAGCCTCACAGTACACTTTATCACCTCGCCTGATCATGTGATCTACTATGTTGGAGCCGCAATGGAACAGCCTGAGAGACTAGTGTCAATGTAAAGCCCATTTAGGAAAGTATGCGCATTGGGCGGAATTAGCTGCGATTTTCCGAAGTTGGTTTTACACCACTTATACATTCTGGAAGACCGGTATGTCGCCCGTCGTGGAATGTCGCTGTAGGCAAATGCTGTGTCACCTTTTCAGGCCCGACTCAGTTCTCTTGGGCATCCGGCGGGGTCGCGTGCCAGGTACAACCTTTTTTCTTTGCAGGATGATCCACTGAACGCCTTCGGTTCTTTCAGGAGTGGTGAGCTATGCGTGTCGTAATCGAGGGAACACGTCCTACTCTAACTGTCGCTGAATGTGTTTCTAGATCCCCTTAATGGCCAGGGCGCCCTGTCGTGCAATATCTGACTTGAAACGAGGGCGAATTCATTGCCCTATGGGTACGGGGAAGAGATGGTAACATCACCAGCCTCCGCAGCATGTGAGATCTGCGTCAATAATTTCCTACACAGCCTTGGCTACTTCATGATCGCTTCAACAATATAGCACAGAGAAGGCAAGTAGCGATGGTCCCCAACCGTTCAGATCATGGGAGTACGCAATGTGAGGGAGATTGATCCCAAATATAAAAGAAGTGCAAGGTGTCAAGGTAGTACATTCTTGCTCCCTTCATTTGTTCCTCATGAAGCTCACAAAGATCTTTCTGTCTATCCTTGTATCTTCACTATCCCCCATCTCGAACGCGCAATCTAATCCATCGAACCTCACTGTGATCGGCCCAGCGAGCCAACTCTCTATCGCGAATAAAGACATCTCGCCAGACGGTTATAACCGGTCGTGAGTCGATGGCTGTTGTCGCGGCGGAATGAGTTTACAGAATCCTTGCAGAGCGACTCTCGCCAATGGTGTTTTCCCCGCGCCATTGATCCAGGCCAAGAAGGTAAGCATTACGACGACACCATTAGAATATCGTAGTTGAAGCTTTTTAGGGCGATAAGTTTGCTATTAAAGTTTCCGACAATCTCACGGATGCTACCATGCCTCTAAACACCAGTATTGTAAGTTTCAAAGCGACTCTATATCCAAAATTTCGAGTCGTGTCCTCATGTGCCTTCCAAAGCATTGGCACGGACTGTTCCAGCACAACTCCAATTGGGCAGACGGTGTTGCATATGTCACTCAGTGCCCGCTTCGTCAGCAAGAGTCATTTGAGTACCAATTCCAACCCACTGGCCAGACTGGAACGTACTGGTACCATTCACATTATACAACTCAATATTGTGACGGACTTCGAGGACCACTGGTCATCTATGATCCTAATGACCCTCTTGCATACCTATACAACGTCGACGATGGTGGGTTTCTATTGATCTTCCTGTCGCTTGTCTTCTAACTCTCAACAGAGACCACGGTTATCACCCTCGCAGATTGGTAAGCTGGCTCTACTTCAACAAACGTTCGTTACCGACCTAAATCCAGGTATCATACACCTTCTGTGCAACTTGGCAATCTCTTCCAGCCAATAGAAGCAAACTCTACCCTGATCAATGGCCTTGGCCGCTACGCCGGTGGTCCTTCGACTCCGCTCTCAGTCGTCAATGTCAAATCAGGACTGCGATATCGTTTCCGTTTAGTGTCCATGTCTTGCCAGCCTTCATTCAACTTCACGATTGATGGGCATCGGATGACCATCATCGAGGTGGACGGCAACGAAGTGGTTCCAGTAGAAGTCGACTCAATACCCATCCTTGCCGGTCAACGCTACTCTGTGGTCGTTACAGCCAACCAGACCATCGGGAATTTCTGGATCCGTGCATTGAGCAGCGTAACCGGTGCCTCGTACGATGGCGGTCAAAATATGGCCATCCTGCGATACGAAGGAGCAACAGACGAAGATCCCACGTCGACAGCTACTTATGAAATTTCATTCGACGAAGGCAACCTTCACCCACTTGTCAATCCAGGTGCTCCTGGGATACCGAAGATCGGACAGGCGGATGTGAACCTTCAATTTGCTGTTGGATTCAACTCTGGATTTTTCTCCATTAACAATGTGTCATTCGCCGACCCCACTGTTCCTGTCCTTCTCCAGATTCTCAGTGGGGCAAGAGATGCTTCGCAACTGTTGCCTAATGGCAGCATTTATGTACTCCCCCCAAACAAGGTCATCGAAATAAGCTTCCCCCACCCTACGGCAGCTATAGGTGGTCCTGTGAGTGGCACCTTGTATAAGAAGATTTTGCAAACTGACTTTGCATGTGGATCTTCAGCACCCTATCCATCTTCACGGCGTACGTGGCTCACTTTACCTCTCCTTACGCTGCTGACTGGTCGACCCCTAGCACGCATTTGACGTTGTGAGGGTTGCGGGTAGCAACACGACAAACTTTGTAAACCCTGTCCGGCGCGATGTCGTTTCCATCGGCTCCAGTTCCACAGACAACGTGACTATCCGTTTCGTTACGGATAATCCCGGACCTTGGTTCCTTCACTGGTGAGCAATTATCTAGAGAGCCCTGAACGAGCGTTGATCCTACGTGACCCCATGTAGCCACATCGACTGGCATCTTCACCAGTACGTCCAGCTTACTACGCACGCACGGTGATGTCTTGAACCTTGAGCTCATTCCCTTTGTCTAGTGGATTTGCTGTCGTCATGGCGGAAGCGCCGGCCCAAGCGGCCGCGCAAGAATCTATAGTCGCACCAGGCAAGTCCACCACCCTTGCTATGCTGGCACAATCCCCAGAAGTGCTGATCGCTTCCCACAGCGGATTGGTATCAACTTTGCCAAGACTAAGGACAAGCACGCATAGCGTGCTCCGAGGATACTCGGACGTTAGGGCGTGCGTATCTATATAGATCCATTTTTTTTCTTGTTTCTAGCGCCCCCGAGAGGCTGCGTTATTTGTTATGGACTAGTAGCACACATAATGTGTTTTTGATGCTTTAAATTCTATTTATTTTCGAATGTGCTGCACCGTGAACGGGTGCATGATTCTGGAGTCGGATTTTTCTACAAGGACTGGCCCACATATGGCCATCCAGCATTCAGCGAGATATATCTTCTTTACAAGTCGACACCGCAAGGAGTGACTCGGACAACGCCATCCTGAATACGTATGCGATATGGACGGTACATGGAACCAGATGGAAAATACGAGTGCGCGCTGGGGTACCTCGCGACGTGATCTGTCCGAGTAAAGACAAGCCGATCGATACGATGGATATGGACTTACCAACACGATATCGGTGGGAGCGATGAGGATGCCGCTGACGCGGCCTGACTTGGGGGGAGCGCAACTAGTCGACTTGACTTGATCTGATTCGCCGGCGAGTCGGGGACGCACTCACTTGAACCGATGAGAAAGCAACACCATTAGCAATGAATACAAGAAGGACCAACGAAAAGTAGTACCAGTCCACGACGGCCGCACACATGGCACAGGTACCTGCGCTGACGACAATCGTCAGTCTCAACGGGTGGGTATAGTAGGCCTGAGCTCCGTGTCATCTTCAGGGCAGCTGCGACTCGGAGATGGCCTCCCCGACAGGCTGCCTCCCTTTTGGAGGCATTCGGCAAAAGGACATTCTTTCGTGAAGACTGCTCCGTCTCGGGAATGAGATTTCCCGAGTGAACTCGGAGGAACTGGGGACACTTGCGACCGTCTAGCTCGAAGAAGATGAGCAGTTCTGCGGGATCAACATGCCATTGTGATTCTCCCGATGACGGCAATCATATCACCGACATCCACCCATCTCTCGAGGATGGTGCCACGGGATCGGTCGGCCCGACTATTTCCCTGTGGACCATCACAGTGACACGACGCGAGGCAATCAGATGACGGAGCCTGAGACTCCGAGTCGCTGGTAGAGAGGCCAAAAGAGGCGGTGTACTGGAGAGAGAACTAGGATCTTGGAAGCAAGCGGGGAAAGAGAGACGGTTTGAGCGTACGATGAATTCCAGAGCTTGACCCAGAGCGTGTCTTGAAGGTTGCCGACGAACATTGGGAAGCTTTCCCCGAATCCCCACCAGGCGGGTACTGAATCCCAAAAGATTGTCCATTCCCCCATCAAAATTGCCCGAGATAGTCCCGAAGTACCGGCCGACTTACCACCTAACTCTCCCGTTATACAATTCACCTACCATGACGTCCCTCCCACGTCTTGTTCCAGGTCTCGGTTTCGCAACGTCCATGGGTACGAACGTCGTGCATCGGAGACAAGGACACAACCGTATCATGAAACTCAAATTCATCTAACATACGGTGATTGAGAGATCCTCTTTGGTGGTTGGACAGGAAAACGATGACTGCATGTCTTGTATGGTGAGTATCTGCGGCGCCATCGCTGCTATCCATATCGTACGGTGACTGACTCGTACCCTGCATCCCTCCTTTTCAGAAACGACACATGGCCGTGATACCTGCCAAATCGTAGTACTTAGTCCTCCAAGGCACAGAAACGTGGAAGTAGTTCTCAGTTCGTTGCGATGCGGATGAACTGCAATCACCAACGACGTTTTCAAACACGACCACATGGGCAAGCTCGTCGATGTAAAGTTTGTAAGAAAACGCACCGAGTAGACAAGGTGCACGGGCGGGAGAGCACGTGGACTTTGCGTCACGGGTGATTGAGTTATTGATTTCTCATTCGCGTCCCAAATTGTGGCTCCCTGCAGTAGATCATGTTTCTCCACGTCGCGTGCATAATGGGTCGACTCTGGAGAGAAGAAGAGATGGGTATGGGAGTGGTGCCGCGAAGTTCTGTTCCACTTGATGATACTTACGGACGAACGGATAGAGGTTGATTTGGTGGCCAACTTCCTTTTCAGGGTTCACTTTTTCAATAATACCTCGATAGATAGCATGGAGAGAGGCATGCGCTCGCGACATCGAGTTGGTCGGGATCATCGTTGCATGTCACAGTGGCGTGTTGTGCAACGTGCAAGCGGGCCCAAAGCGAAAGGCCGATCAACGTCGAGTCTGAGAATAAACAGACAACGAGCAATGTCACGAATGCAGGAATGACATGGATGATGGATAGCAGCAGCAGTGAAGGTACACCGTCGAAGCAGATCAGATTCAAAGAGTCAACGTATCAATCTAAATACACTAGATGGGATACAACAACAATGACGACTCGACGCAGAGACACAAATTCCTCGGGGTCGACGACTCCGTGTCAGCCTCACCTGGTTTCCTGGAGAACGACTGTTGCCTTGACCACAGTCGACACCGTCAAGGCATTATTCTGCCCTGTATGTAGGGCCTTGATCAATCCCAAACGACTCGTGCAGATGACCTTGCGCCTTGTCGGCATTGCCAGACCTGTTTGGCGATCCACCACCATTGTGTTTCCGTCGAATGTCTGTCCGGGATAAACAAGGATGGCTTTGAAATCGGCTGCGGGCGCGCCTCCAATCAATTCTCTGAGTTTCTCGCCGGCTGAGATCACGGTTGAGATGTCCCGCCAGAACTTTGGTGACATCTTCGCTTCTGTGTCGGAAGCAGAAGCAGCGCAACCAGCTGCGACGACAATGTCGGAGAGGCCTTGCATGACGTGCGAGAGAAGGATGTCGGAGTCGCTGGAAGGGATATTGGTGCTGGTGAGTGATCGCCAACCGGCGGCGAACGTTTGAGATTCTGTTGGTCAAAGTCAACAAACCGTTGATGCCGGCTGAAATTGACAGCTTGCCTGAGTTGCACACTTGTTCGTAGATCGTCCCAATGAACTTGTCTGTCTCTTTCTCTCTCGTCCACGAGGAAATGATGGAGTATGAGTGAGAGGTGAGGTAGGCTCGAAGTGCGATTGGGAGGTACAAGGGCAGGTTGTGGCGTGGTAGTGTCCGTAAGCGGTCCACCAAAGACTGAGAGATAGAATTGGAGGCACGTCGTGTGGCGAATGTTTGTTCTTCGGCACGGGGGGACTTGATGCGGCGGATGAAATACGTAGATACGGTCATCGAGGTCCGTTGAATAGCTGCATTGAGTTGCTCCAGAGTACGGATCATTGACTTTTCGGCGACCGCGTCCGAGTCGGTGATAGATTGATGAATGTTAGGTGATTCGGGTTGACTGTCTGCGACAGCAAAGGTGATATCTCTGAGTTGGTCATTGTACTGTTCATGGATCGCGTGCATTCGAGCTTCGGAGGTTCTGAGCTCATTGCGTGCGAAGCTGAGCTCATGTGATACATCGGGGAGCTGGTCAAGTTCTCGGCGCACGGCGGCAAGCTTGTCCATTTTGAGGGCAACTAAACGCTTCCGACGGTCCAGTTCAGCAGTGAGGGCGGTAATTTGGAGCTTGCGCGACTGGGCCTTCAAGTTGTAGCGACGCTGGAGGTCAATGAGGTCGCGTTGGAGATTCCGGGCGGTCTTTTGATTGTGATGAGGAAAGCCATGATACCAGATGGGGAGGTGCACTTACGTCGTTGCAGTAGTGAGCGGGGAGGACGTCGCGCAGATTGCACACGGTGATGATCTTGCCTACACTCATCACCATGTTGTGATTTGCGGATATGGCCATGGACGAGACAGTGGCAGTGTGCTCAATGAAAGAGTCAATCTGCTCATGTGTCGCCACATCCCAGAACGACGTGGAACGACGTGCAGAAGCTGCGATGTATGTGCTATCGCTTGCCAAGGCAATGCACTCAGGGTTGTAGTTGCTGTGGATGCGCCATTTCGAGAGTGTGTTCCCCGTTGACACGTCTAGATGGTGAATGTGGCCATCGTCAGATGCAACGAAGAGATGCTTGCTGTCGTGATGCCATGCGACAGTATGGTTGCGCCATGAACTGACTCTGATTTTGAAGTCGACGACCAGACGACCACTTTTGCATTCGTAGATCCAGACCGACTCGCGCCACAACACGGTGGTGCCAGTTGCCAACAGTAACCCATTTGGTGAGAATTTCGCCGCGGCCACATTGCTGTTGTGTTTCAGTTTGTGTAGTTCGTCACCGTTTGAGCGTTGCCAGATGCAAGCATTGACAATCTTGTCATCTGATCCCGTCGCGATTTTTGTGGCATCCAGCGACACGTCCACGGCTCTCACTGCCTCTCTGTGTCCCAGCTCGGAAACGATTGCTCCGCTCTCCTCATCAAATATCCTCGCATAGCCTCCAGATGTCCCACTCACGATCCACTTTCCATCTTGTGACACCGCAATGTCGTAGACCACCGACCCCGCATCCATTGGCACTCCTACCTCCCCCCCATCACCTATCCGCCAACACCGAATCTTTCCTTCCATTCCACCAGCCAAGATGTGGTTCCCGTCAGTCATAAACACGACTGAATATATGTCGTCCCGGCCATCGATTTCGATCACTCTGGAAGTCCTGTTTGGATGACTACCTGTCAGTATCGTGTCTTCGGTCACCTCGCCTTGGCCATCTCGGTTTGGCCTCTCTTACCTTGGCTTGTCCTTGCTGGACCCGGCATTATTCTCATTCGACTCTTGCTTCTCGTCAGTGCCGTCCTTTCGATTATCCTTTCCGTCTCCTCCACTTCGTGCCAGTACCCGACGCAATCTGGAAAACATTGTCAGCGGATAAAAGCAGGACAGCAAGATCGAGCGCTGTAGAACCTGACACCGTGACACACGTGCCTCATTTGCCCCGTGACCTCGGTGCTTGTTCTCGTATCGGTCCACCTTTCTATCCCCGTCGTGCTTGCCGTCCCTATGATCCTCTCAGAAGCTGGTCGGAAAATACAGTAGGATCCAAACCAGGTTCTCCTACGATGACCTTCATTGCGTCCTCAGCCCCGTCCTTGACCTACCTCTGGAGTCTCCGCCCAATGTTAGAAATAAACGTTCAATCGTGACTATCGCCCCTCGCCGTGTTCTCCGACTCGCCTGTAGTGTTCATGCGCATCGCGTTCAAATCCCCGCATGCCCACGCCGCGCTCATTCGTCCGTCTTCTTCGCTGGCTTCATTGAAAGGTTGATACGTGCATATAACCATTCCCAATTTCATCGGTATATATCTTCTGTCTTTTTATATGCATGTCACGATACGATGACCTGCTTCACAGCGTATCCTAGATGCAGACATCATCGTTTTGCATTCTCGCTGCCATTCATTGCCCCTTCGGCCTCGTCACCCTACCCCACTCGCCCTCACTCGCCCAGGGCGCATGTGTGCCACCATTCTGTCCCATCAAGATCGAGTTTCCGGGTGTCTGTCAGAGTGACCTGCACGCCCGCAATGGCGTCATCCCACGTTGCCACGTATTGGTACGCACGAGGGCATGGGCGCCGTCGTGGTCATCAGCGCTGGAACGGTAGACAGTCCTGTGCTTTGGGAGATATGATCAGGATTAAGTGGATCGCACGGACGTGCTTGCATTGCAAAAACTATCGCGAGTGCCATTCAGGGCGTTCGGAGGTCTGGGTTCGTCCCTTCATGATCACTCGGTCCATCAGGCTGCCCTACCCGACGCGCTCACGGGTTTACCACCGATGGCACCTTTGCCGAATATGTTGTGAGTTGATTTGGTTAGCGCCGTGTTATGTCCACCTTGTTCTGTATGTTCTGAACAAATGGTTCAAGGTTGCATGGACCTACTATGCCACTCTGATCCCCAAGTCGCTCGATAGTGCAGTCGCTGTGCCTATCCTCTGCGCTGTGAACACTCATCCAAGCATTGCTCTCGCCCGGTGCATAAACACATTGTTACAAGGGCGTCAAAGCCCGCAACGTCTCTGTCGGCAGCTGGATCGCGATCCCAGTACAGGCGGGGATTTAGGCTATCTTGGTGAGTACATCTCATAGTCACCGTCTTCCCCCTCTTGATTCTTGACTAACGTCCAACACCCGTGCGGCGCCACCGCGGTCAGGCCTTGAGCAATCCAGTTGCTAATGCGATGGCTCTCTGGGTCATCGTTATAGGTATGTCTCCCTCCATATCATATGATCGTGCTCACGCCATCTGATGACTGTCACTCGCTCTTCAGTCGTGAACAGATAGCGGCGAAGACAAACCTGTGTCTCGACCTCGGCGCTGAGAAATAGATCGATTTCAAAGAAAGCAGAGACAAGTTCGTAGAGCGCATCGTCGCGGCGGCAGATGGGGTCGGGACCTGGGCAGCGCTCGTGGCAGCCAGCGGAGTGAGTGTCTTTTCGATTGGCTGGTCGTTTTGTGTTGTTAACCATGCTCTTCCACCTCGTTGCGCGCATATGTACAGGCTGCACCATATCCCCAGGCATGTTACTATGTACGTTCGACAGACAGGAACGGTAATCCTCCTCGGGGTACCCTCATCCACGACGCTTCCAGTCCGCTTCAAAGTCCAGTTTGGCAAGGTACACGGTCGTTCCGACCCGCCGTGTGCACGTGCTGGTTATTGACGCTTTCTGATGATCTTTGGGTACAGGAACCGTCAGGTGACGATCTCAGAGATATCCCTTGGTCCTGCGCCAGAGACTTGGACGTTCACGCCGAAACACGAGCAGTGCCTATGGGGGGGGGGGAAAGTCAGGGATGAGCTCACTGTCTATATTCAGGGTCCATCCCTCTGGACGTCCATGGCATGATTACATGAGAGACTCGAAGCTGATCGAGGTTTGACGGATCAAGTTTCCCACAAAATTACTGGCCCGGGAACTTTGCCGTCTCGCGGCGGGTTTCAGCCGTCTTTCTCAGGTGTATGGCACCCACTTTTGAATCTCATCAAGGTCTGCCGACCATCCAGGATAGCTTGGGAGTCAAGACGGTGAAAGGGACAACACTAGAACGTTCCGCGCGCCGGATCGGAATCAACTTGAAGGCGGACCAACCACGGGACGTTTGCAACTTGTATTCGAATGTGATGGCATTCGTGGCCTTCATTCATACAACTCATCAGGGCAAGATGGTCTAGAACGCAACCGCGTGTTATCCGGTCGTGTGCCTGCATGTAGATTCTAATGGTGGAACCTGGAGGCCTAACGTCCAGTAACATCATTGGCTTGTTCCTAATACACGCCAAGCCTCTCACGCTACGATACAGCTTGAGAATGAAACTCTCGATCACTAGGTCCAATTTCATATCCTTGTTTCAATCCTCCCGTGAGGATTATAGAGGATACCCCTGCGGACAGACTAACGCAATCCTTGGCACAGTTACGTCATTCTTCAGGATCTTCACTACCGGACCGAAAACGCCGGCGGACTCGTTTCGCTCGTGGAATTGCCTCTCATCTGATAAATTTCCTGGAACAACATGTTTTCAGGCCCCTGGCATATTCCCTGTTTGCACAGGTGGGTTAAAACTGTCACTTGTCATAGTTCCTGTGGTTGGACACACCGTCTGTAGCGTTTGAAGCGATGGGTACTAAATGCGTGAGTGCCGGGTGATGATGACCCAATGATCTGGAAGCTAGCTTTGTTTCCCCTAGTCCCACAAGTTGATTTTCCAGCCTGATTTTATTGGATCGCTTCCACGCGACCCATTGATTGGGATACTCAGTTGCAGGACATTAAGCGTGCGGCACCAACGACTCGTCCCCATTTCGGGCAATCCGGTCTTGGTCACCCGGAATACGACGGGACGTACAAATTTCTGAAGGAATAGTGCCTGTTCTTACTAGTTTTTTTTTTTCGCACAGGGGTCCCCCCCGATTTTCCGTAATCGGTTGGGTTGGGTTGTCAACGACTCCGAGTACCGCTTTTTCAAGATAGGAGTCGTATCTACGTCGTCTGTAATCTTTACATGTCTTGGGATTTCCGCTCGTCGTGGAGCGCCTTTCGAAGGGGAATACCGTATCCATCAGACAGCTGTAAGTTCCTTTTTTCTCCCGAGTCTTGTGGCCCGCTATAGATGAAAACATTCCCCAGCACATCGCCTATATTACAGGTACAAGGGACGGGAAGGTAGATCGTCATGTGGGCAGCTCATGATTCGTCCAATCCTGGCCCTTTGCTAGCTCTCAGCTGTCAACAGGCGGGATTTGCTGTGCTGGGGCATCCACAGGTTCGGATCATCCCAGTTTTTTTCCTCGGAGTCCTCATTCATCACCTCAAGTACATGCAGTAGGATCCATTCTGTGTGCTGCGGGTGCAGGTATATAAACCCCCCCCCCAATCGATCTCGAATGTATCAAGCACTCCAATACCTGAGTTCTTACAACCTTAACCTCTTCGCACTCTTCTCTACACAATGCGTTTCTTCGCCGTCGTTTCTGTCCTCCTTACCGCTGCTGTCGGCGTGTTCGCTAACCCAGTCGTAGAACGCCAGACCCCCCAGTCTGCTGCCGTCGTCCTGACCAGTCTCACCGGCACTGTCACGCCCCTCGCCAACCAATTGCGTGAGTAGTTCACTGGCTCTCGCATTTGATCTGTTTGCTGACGACGACGACGCAGTCTTCGCGACCTCCGCCAACGCGACCCAGGCAACCCTGACGCCCATCATTGGTGATATTAGCACCGCAGTGACTGGCGCTGTCAGTAGCTTGAACCTGCTCGTCGGCCAACCTACTAGCGTCATCTTGGCGTCCGTCGATGGTACCACTACCCTCGCAGCATCTGACATCGCCGCTCTTCTTGCCACTGTCGTCAACGTACGTCCTCGTTGTCTCTCCAGATGATGTCGACATTACAGAACTCAAACGACCCATCATACAGCTCATCTTTACGGCTGCCAACGCAGTCCTCCTCGTGGTCGATGTCGCCATCTACTCCATCATCTATTCCTTGTTGGCTTCGCTCGGGTAAGCATCGCTCGATATTACCAGACCGAACTGCCCTGACGTCGTCGTGACGCTGCCAGACAAGTCGTCTTCTCCTTGATCTCCGTCCTGCTGTCCTTGGTCATCGGCCTCCTCGCCCCCCTTCTCATCCTGATCGCGCCTGTCCTCTCCATCATTAGCAGCCTTGGTCTCACCACTCTCCTCAGCGAACTCCTCGGCGGCTTGCTGTAAATACATGTGGTCGATAGTGGACAGCGGTATAGTAGGACCAGCGTAAAATTTTGCTCTATTCAGTAGAGAATCTCGATAATCAGTCAGCTTTGTATGGAAAATTTTGGAATTATTTTTCGTTCAATTTTGGATTCGAGTCGGCGAAGTTCGCAGTCTTCGTCACGCCAGGCCTCTCCCTGCCACGATTGTGGTCAGAATTATCAGTTCGCTTTGAGATACGAGATCGTTTCCCCCTCGTCAGATGCGGGTCAATGCGCATATAGCGCTTTCCGAGTATCACTGTTTCAAAGGAGGTGCGAGCCTAAGAGCATCACATGATCATGGCACAGAACCAAGAGTGCTCGGCCTACTTGGTTACGGTAGGTACGACAAGGTAGACAGAGCGGGCAAGAAAAAGGTATCAAGCCAAGCTAGGTGTACATGGAGAACTCGTTGATCGATGGGTATATCCTTCAAATCTTTCATTGTCTTGTTCAGCGAATACTACGTGTGTGTGTGTGATTCAGATGCCGACTCGTCCCTTGGCATATGCTTGTAGAACGTCGGCATGATGCGGTGAGTGTCAGCGTCGTCAACCGCCCACATCGTCCCAATGAAGAACGGAACTCGACAAACTGCATAGCAGCTGCAAGATGGATGACAGGCAGAAAGGTAAGCAAACTCGGAGTTCTGCAGTTTGCATTGGATGAAGGGTCCATCGTGCATCGCGAACGCGGACTCGCACGATTGGCAACTATTTCGTGAGACCGTGACAGGCCAAGTGTGTCCATTGGTTCTTCCCGAGTACTTCAGTGAGTCTGGAAACGCAGTATTTAGGGCAAGACCACCGACCCGGACGAGCTGATCGATGTTGGCCAATTCGGTATCGGCGGAAAGTAGTTGACTTTCATCACCGCTGGCATTATTTTGCTCAGAGGCAATGAAGGATTTCAGATTTGAGTTGCTGGATTCAATGCGTCGTACCGTCTAGTACGAATGAGGGCACCAAGAGTAGACATGTGAAACGATATATAGAGATCAGCGAGATTTTTTGGTAGACAAGGTGCATGAGCGGGAGAGCATGTGGACTTTGCGTCACGGGCGATTGTGCATAATGGGTCGACCAGGTGGAGAGAAGAAGAGCCTGAGATGGACATGGGTATGGTGCCGGAAAATTCTGTTCTACTCGATGATACTTACGGACGAGGTTGGCTTGGGGGTCGAGCAACTTCCTTTTCAGGGTTCACTTTTCCAATGATACCTCGATAGATAGCATAGAGAGAGGCATGCGCTCTCGAGTCTCGACATCGAGTTGGTCGGGATGATCGTTGCATGTCACGTGGTGGCGTGTTGTGCAACGGGGCCCAAAACGAAAGGCCGATCAACTTCGTCACCATCGAGTCTACGGACGAGTAGGACGTCTGTCAGGAATCTGAACTCACCAATAACCAAGGCACTAGCATTGTTCACAACCGATGTCAATTCTGCCAGGTTGAGACAGTAGATAACGCATACGATGCTGGAAACCAGGTTTCCGATACCGGCATCCTTGACTGCTTGCCAGTGGCTCGCCACGAACCAAAACTTGGGCCGAGCGACTTCCTGTCCAGGGTTCACTTTTTTTAGGATACCTCGATGGACAGCATGGAGAGGCATACGCTCACGGAATTGAATTGGTTGGAATCATATGGTTCCGACTCGGAGTGACAGCAACGGTCGACCGTGACGTGGTGCCCAATGTGAAAGCGGGCCCAAAACGGAGGGCTAGTCAACTTCGTCGCTGTCAAGTCTGAAGGTGAATGGACAACGAACAATGCCAGTGCGAGCGCAATAATGACACGGTAGCAGTGAAGGGACTCATCGCCAGAGTAGATCAGATTCAAAGACTCACGTATGAACCTAAATACACCGTGACCGTCATCATGATGTCACTCATTCGTTGCTACATTATTAAGACGGAATACAATGATGATTCGACGCAGAGACACAAATTCATCGGGGTCCGTCAGCCCTACCTGTTTTCTTGGAGAACGACCGCTGCCTTGACTACCGTCGACACCGTCAAAGCGTTCTTCTGCCCTGGATATGGGGGCCCTCTGACAACTTCCTTGATCAATCCCAAACGAGTCGTGCAGAGGACCTTACGCCTTGTCGGCATTACCAGACCTGTTTGGCGATCCACCACCATTGTGTTTCCGTCGAACGTCTGTCCGGAATGAACAAGGATATTTGAAATTGGCCGCAGACGCAGCTCCAATCAATTCTCTGAGTTTCTCGCCGGCTGAGATGATGGTTGAAATGTCGCGCCAGAACTTTGGCGACATTTTCGCTTCTGTGTCGGAAGTAGAAGCAGCACAACCAGCTGCGACGACAATGTCGGAGAGGCCTCGCATGACATGCGAGAGAAGGGTGTCGGAGTCGGTGGAAGGCATATTGGTGATAGTAAGTGATCGCCAACCGGCGGCGAACGTTGGAGATTCTGTTGGCCGAGGTCAGCAAATCGTTGATAGCGGCTGAAATTGACAGCTTGCCTGATTTGCACACTTGGTCATACATCTTCCCGATGAACTTGTCCGTCCCCTTGTCTCTCGTCCACGAGGAAATCATCGAGCATACGTGAGAGGTGAGGTAGACCCGAAGTGCGATTGGAAGGTATAAGGGCAGGCAGTGCCGTGACATTGTCCGTAAGTGGTCCACCAAAGATTGAGGGATAGAGTCGGAGGCACGTCGCGTGGCGGATGATTGTTCTTCGGCGTCGGGGGACTTGATATGATGCATGAAATACATGGATATGATCATTGAGGTCCGTTGAATAGCTGTATTGAGTTCCTCTAGAGTACGGATCATTGCCTTTTCAGCGGACGTGTCCGAGTCGGTGATAGATTGATGAATGGCAGGTGATTTGGGTTGACTGTCTGCGACGGTGGAGATGATATCTCTGAGGTGGTCATTGTGCCATTGATGGACGTCGTGCATTCGAGCTTCGGAGGCTCTGAGGTCGTTACGTGCGGAGATGAGCTCGCGTGATAAATCAGGGGCCTTGTCGAGTTCTCGGTGAACGGCGGCAAGCTCATCCGTTTTGAGGGCAACTAAACGCTTTTGGCGGCCCACTTCCACGGTGAGAGCGGCAACTTGGTGGAGCTTACGCAACTGTATACCAGTGTTGTACCGACGCTGGAGGTCCTTGAGGTCGCCTTGGAGATTTCGTGCAGTCTTTTGATTGTGATGAGGAAAGCCATACAACATATGGAGCACTTACGTTGTCACAGTAAAGAGCGGGAAGGATATCGCGCAGATTCCGCACGGTGATAGTCATGCCCGTGCTCATCACTATTTCAAGATCTGCGGATACGGCCATGGAGTCGACACCGCCAGCGCACTCGATGGGAGACCCAATCTGTTCGTGTATCGCCACATCCCAGAACGATATGGATGGTCCTGCAGAAACTGCGATGTATGCGCTGTCGCTTGCCAAGGCGATGCACCGAGGGTGGTACTCGGTGTGGATGCACCATTTTGAGAGTGCGTTCCCCGTTGACACGTCCAAATGATGAACGTGACCATCCCATGATGCGATAAAGAGATGCTTGCTGTCGTGATGCCACGCAACGAATTGGTTGTACCATGAATTGATTTTGATGTTGAAAACTGCGAGCAGAAGACCACTTTCGCAATCATAGATCCGGACCGTGCTAACCACAGTCCGTTTGGCGAGAATTTTGCCGCGACCACATTGTCGTAGTGATGCAGCTTGTGCAGTTGCTTGCCACTTGTTGACCAGAGGCGGGCAATCTTGTCGTATGATCCCGTCGCGATTTTTGTCCCGTCCAGCGACATGTCGACCGCATTCACTGCCTCTCTGTGTCCTTTCAGCTCGAGTACGATTTCTCTGCTCTCTGCATCAAACACCCTCGCAATGCCTTTACTCGCTCCGCTCACAATCCACTTTCCATCTTGCGACACTGCAATGTTGCGGACCGACGACGATCCCGCGTCCATTGGCACTCCCACCTCCCTGCCATTCTCTATCCCCCAACATCGACACTTTCCTTCGCTTCCACCAGCCAAGACGTGTTTCCCATCGGCCGTGAACACGACTGAAGATATATCGTCTCGGCCATCGATTTTGATCACCGTGGAAGCCCTGTTGGGATGACTACCCGTCAATATCGTGTCTTCGGTCACCTCGCGTTGGCCATCTCGGTTTGGTTCCTCTTCCCTTTGTTTGCCCTTGCTGGACCCAGCGTTATTCTCATTCGACTCTTGCTTCTTGTCAGTACCGTCCTTTCGATTATCCTTTCTGTCTGCTTCATCTCCTCTTCGTGCCAATACTCGACGCAATCTGGAAAACATTGTCAGTGGATGAGAGCAGGACAGCAAGAATGAGCGCCGCATGAACCCCCTTTGCCTCATGACACACGTGTCTCCTTTGCCCCGTGACTTCGGCGCTTGTTCTCGTATCGGTCCACCTTTCCACCCGTCATGGTGCTTGCCGTCCCTATGACTATCTCATAAGCTGATCGGAAAATACAGTGGGATCTAAACCAGGTTCTCAAGGTCTCGCACGATGACTTTCATCGCGTCCTCAGCCCTGTCCTTGACCTAGCCCCGGAGTCTCCGCCCAATGTCAGAGATAAACGTTCAATCGTGACCATCGCCCTTCGCCATGTTCTCCGACTCGCATGCCCACGCCGCGCTCATTCGTCCGTCTCCTTTGCTGGCATCATTGAAAGGTTGATGCGTCCATACAAACGTTCCCTATCTCGTCGGTATATACCTTCAGTCTTCTTATATCATGCATGTCGCGATACGATGACCTGCTTCACAGCGCATCCTACATGCAGACGTTATCGTTTTGGAATCCCGCCGCCATTATTACCCCTTCGGTCTCGTCACCCTACTCCATTCGGCCTCACTCGCCCTGGGCGCACGTGCGCCACCATTCATCTCGTCAAGATCGAGTATCCGGGTGTCTGCCAGAGTGATTTGCACGTCCGCAATGGCGATTGGAAGCGTCATGCCACGTATTGGTGGGCACGGCACCATCGTGGCCATCGGCGCTGGAACGATAGATAGTCCTGTCGCTTTGGGAGGTACAGGATTAAGTGGATCGTACGGACGTGCTTGCATTGCGAAAACTATCGCGAGTACCATATTTCAATACCGGTTTCTCAGAATCGCCTGAAAAGATCATTGCTGGCATGGCTCACAGGCTCCAACATCCTGGAACAAGTCTCACCAAACGTCAGGTTATTAACGAGAGCAGAATTCTGTACCGTGATGGCCGTGTATCTTTAGCGTCCTTCCTTCCCGAGAAAACCTTTTTTTGCGGATCGGTGTTGGGTGAGTCATTTGCGACGTCTTTAAGGAGAGGGTCAAGGAAGGCTTCTGACTGGCCGCTGAATCCCTCTCTTTTTGTAGCAACTTGAAAAGGAAATATCAACATACCAACTTGAAGTTGTGGCGAAGTCACGGAATGAAAGCATACTTGAGACGCGCTAGCCAATTCCTTGAGTCTATCCCGTACCGCCACATCCAGTTCGGACAGGAAGTCGAGAACGACTTCATTGAGGTCTATATTTTGGACGTTAACTCGTTTCCAAACTGCATTCGAGATGGCATGGCACTTTTTATGGCTACAAGCGCAATGCTTGCAATGTTCCTCAATTCTCGGATCAACTTCTCAAACCTCTCAGGCTATCAAAGATGTCATGTTAATGTAACGACGATTGGGATGAACGCTCCTGGCAAAGGGTGACCGCAGCTACTTGGGAATCGAAGTTGACAACTGTACCCTGGGATCAATCTTGGCGAGCGTTTCCCGCTCGCCGGTGCCTTGGGGATTTGAACGTCTCACTGTGTTCTTCTCTCTTGGTAGTTAGTCTGAGTATGGTACAGCGTTTATGTATCCGATCGCCAATTCAAAGCCATTTTTCATAGCTTAGTGAGAGTCAGGGGTCATTTCTTTACGTAATTGCTCTTTGAACTCGAACATGCGGGTGAGGATATCCACCAACCCACCGCTGCTGCCACTCAAAGCCTGGCTCTTGCTCTCCCAAGAGCGCACGCCAACCATATCCGCGTTCAAGTTCCTCCTTTCCACCTCCATCCCTGCCATTCACGGTTCCACCCCTTCTTCCTTACACCTCTCCATCGATGGTTTCGAGTTGCTCGACAATTCAGAGATCAATGTCGTGCGAGACGGCGACCTGATTTGGTGAGTTTGTATTCAGGATTGAGTCTCTTCTCAAGGTGACAACTGGCGTGTAGTGTCGGTGTGCAGGAGATGTGTTCCAGCGACTCGACGACCGTAGGGCAGTCGCGTGCGGTAAAAATACCTTCACTGGCGGGGTGCAAACGAAAACGACCTGTGTCGACGTCGACGTCGGGCTTCGAGTCTGATACTGAGTCCACCACCTCTTCATCCGAGTCCGAGTCCGACACGGAGACCTCGTGTTCTGAATCAGAATCAGATTCGGACGATTCATCACTTCCTACGACGCCGTCTCTTCGAAAAGCAGAGCCCAAAAAGCCGCACGTAAAAGAACGTGCTCAAGCAGCGCCGGAGCCAAGCGCGACACAACCGTACGTCGCTTATTTCATACGGTGCTTTATGATATCACTGTTTATCACCAGTACTACTTTTGTTCCTCCTGGGTATGGTAAGCAGCAAACACGATCACGGAATCTACGGCGACGACGCAAGCGCATGTATGAGCGCGAGACTGAAGATGGGTCCGAGGGTGGACCAGTTTCTGGCGCAAATGCTATATTGCCAGGTGGAAATACACAAGTCCAGGCAACCATGTTAGATGTTCTCGATGGTAGCCAGGATGTGCCTGTCCTCCCGTCGCTTTCGCTTCGCAACAAAAACAAAGCAAGGAACTTCAAGTCGCTCATGGGCAAACCCCTTCCTCCAAAGATAATATTTGAGGATGAGGAAGGTGACGTCGCCACACCGGAGAATGTCACTCTGGCTGGGGGGAAAACACCATCTTTACCTCGTTTGATCCCGCCTTCGTCACGCGCGTCGCTTCCTCCAAACATGTTCGTGACGAGCATTGATGTCGAGGCTGGTATGCACAGGGGAAAGAAGAAGCGCAAGATGCGTATCGATTACGGAGAAGAAGCGAGGGAAGAGCATGGGGACATCTTGCTCGACTATGGGAACGAGACGGACGCACCGGAGGCGGACGTTGACAGGCTAGAGTCGATTGCTGAGAAGCAGTGGGCTACGCTGGAAAGGCCTACGAGAGAGAAGCAGGTGACGCCAGGAACGATGGTCGGCTACAAGGTCTGGAGGGTCATTTACGAGCGTGGTGCCAACTGATCTTGGTTGCAGGCACTCGGCATCAACCCGACGACGTATACGCCTGAGCAGATGTTGACGGTGGGAAGTGTGGTGTCGTGTGATGGCGAGGCGGTTGTGGTGCGGACACTGCGTGCGCAGGTGTCTTTTAGTGGGCCGGTTGATGACTCAGCGCAAGAGGAGGAACGACACACGTGGGATGAGATCGTCACTGCCGATTGGCGAATTCTAATTTGAATCGCGTCACTTCGGCATCGGCATAGGACACATTCCGGTTTTCTCCGAGCGGGTCCATTTTGCTTTTTATTTCCGACGCCGTGTCATTGATTTTCACCGTCGTCGTCGTGTGCATCTTCCAACTGCTTCTCCTCGTCGTCCTCGACAGCCCACCCGGGCCACTCACACTACTATAGCACCTTGTAATCGTAACAATGCTCCCAAAACTCTTTTTACACTCATCCCGTGCAGTCGCACTCGTCCAAAACCAGTCTGGCGCACTCAGAAATGTGCTTCAGTCCCCTGCTGCAGGCGCCGGCTCTTCTTGGAGCAGCGCAGGCACGGGCGCGGGCCCAGGAGGTGCCAAGTTCCACGCTGGAGGCAAATTCTACAAGGGCTATACTGTACGTATCATATACCTCCTTCTCGGGCACTGCTCATCTCGCAACAGGGCGCCGGGCGTGCAATCACCCAGGCAAATTCCTCCGCGACTCAGGATGGCGCGACCAAGGCAGACGACGACAGAGAGGACATCAAAGTAACCTTTGTCACGCCTCGCTCCGCCTCATCGAAACCACCCCGCACGCTTGCACGTCGGCATTCCTTTTCGTTCCCTACTGGTCTCAACGATCATGATCCCATGGGATCTGGTGTCTTGCACGCCGTGCAGATGCAGCTACGCGAACGTCATACCGCCGCCGCAAGTAAAGACCAGCAGGAGACAACCCCCGAACAGGAACCACGGCCTGTTAACGCCTGGTCCCCGTTTTCCTTGGCGCTCGAAGACGCTCTCTCGAAAAAGGACACGCCGGCGGTCTTGCAACACGTCAAATGGTTGATCGACTCCTCCAAAGAACCATCATTATCCTATTCCGAACCCAATCTCCTTGATTTCAACCATGCTCTTCGTGCTCTCGTTGCTATTGGCTCTGCGACCAGCGCACCACTTCTCACACAGCTCTATAATGCCCTCCTTCAGCGCGGCCTAACGCCAAACCTGGGTACATTTGTCAACGTGATCGTTGGGCTCACAGACAGGGATCGCGAGGTTCAAAAGTCTCTTGAGCTACTGTCCTACCGTGCGAAGCGACGACGATTGACTGCCGTCACGGACCTTGACAATGCTGCAGGCGAGGAAGCGCAAGTAGACGAGAAACGAACGGCAACTTTGCTTGTAGAGGACAACTTTGCGACCGCAATACGCATATTTGACGCCGCTTGCGTCGCCGTTCCTCCATCTGACTCTGCCGCCGCCACGAAACCGTTGGTGGCGCATTTCCCAGTCAACGTTTATCATGGACTCCTCCGCTCTTGTGCCGCTCATGCCAATATTGACGCTGCCATCCGCGTGTATGCACAACTTGAGGCCCGGTCTCGACCCCCTCCTACGGATTTGATGTTCTATTACCTGTTGTCCACCTACGTGAACGCGGGTGATCTCACTGGGGCCAAGGAGGTTTTTAAAGAGTTCCGAGATCTTGGCTCCAAGGACCTCGTCACCGAGATCGACCGGCAGTACCCCATTCAGCTCAGGATCTGGAACAAGATGATTCAGGCTTATTTCAAGGCTGGGCAACCAGCCGGCGCACTCCATCTGCTCGAGGAGATGATGGATAGCGGGACTACTGAGAAAGGTCATTTTCACTTTACACTACCGTTGACTCTATTCTGACCCACATAGTAGGAGATCTGGCCTCCATTCCATCTCCCGCTTCGTCAACCTTCACGACGATTATCAGTGGCTTCTGCACCCCTTCTTCATCACAGGTTAATCCTGCCAAGCCTGACATCAAAACCGCATTGTCTTGGTTCGACCGTCTTCTTCAGCAGCCTACTGCATCCAACCACAACGACGAGCCCACTCAAAGTCCCTCGCGCCCTGACCAAGTCTGTTGGGGAGTCATGCTCGATGCCCTCGTGGAAGCCTCGTCTGAGCAAAATACCCTCCTTGGCGACTTGAACAGGCTATACGATACCCTCGTTGACTCTGCTGCCAAAGATCGTTTGGGTCTGAAGATCTCGGATACGCTTATGGTTCTCGAAGCGAACCTCCACGCGCTCGAGGCGTTTGCCAAATCACGCCATTCCATGACGACGACGGGTGAAGCCGAAGAAGCAAGGCAGTCTGCCGAATTCATTGGTAGACATCTTTGTAGAGTCTCTGACCAAGTTCTGTCTGTCAAGGCAGGTAGGAGCCTTGCCAAGTACAAGACGACAATCGCGAAGATACTCTCTGGCTATTTGGACACTGTCGCCGCTACTTCCCCTCTTACTCTGGAGCAAATACTACCGATACTTCCCTACGTCGCATGGCTTGGCTCGCCTACCGCACCTTCGATTGCCCGTCCCCTTCTCCACGCCTACATGTCTGCTCCTCAGAAAGTTGCATCTGTCTCGGATCTAGAGACGATTCTCCTGTGTGCGGCCTCGTTCCCGGTCAACCCTGCTGGTTCAGATATTTCCTTCTCGGATTGCGCATACACGGGCCTGATGCCACTTCTCCAAGCCATGAACGATGTCCAAGTTGACCTCCGACAGATCTCCAGCAAGGTGCAGGTCGTTCTGACGGAAGCCCTCTATACCAATTACAGTGACCGCGAGGTTTCCCGATTTCTGGATGGTCTCGGATGGTCTTTCAACCGTCTCAGGATACCTTTGGCCGAGCGAACCAATGAGGAGAGTGATGTCCCTCGTGCACCTACACCACCGTTACCCTCCGCCGAATTTCCTCCACCTCCAGCGCAAATCTTCATGGACACGGAACTCAGTAGGCAAATCGACCAATGGTTCCCTTCGCATCCTTCGGTCACGGTCAACGATGGTTACAATATCCTCCAAGCAGCCGTTTCTGCGAACTCACCTCGTTACCCCCATCCAGCTACTCTGGGCAGGTTGATCAATGGGCTCGGACGTATAGGCAACATTACGGCAGCGCAGTCGGTATATTCCATTGCTCAACAGGTTCTCTTCTCGCCCTTCGTGGCACAAAGCCCTACCTGGCAATCGCAAGCGTGGTTCCAGATCGAGGACAACATGATCATCGCCTACGCACACGGGGGTGACATGGAAGCTGCCTATGCGCACCGGAATCGGATTACCGCTGCGGGTGGTGTTCCTTCGCCTGACGCGTACGGATCTCTCATTGAATGCGTCAAGGATACCACGGACGACACCTCCAATGCCATGGCCCTCTTTGCGGAATGTCAGATGCTTGGAACGAGGCCCAACGTGTACCTCTATAACACGATCATCTCCAAGCTCGCCAAAGCGCGCAAGGCTGACTTTGCACTCGAGCTCTTCCAACAGATGAAGGCTAACACGTCACTCCGGCCCTCGTCTATAACTTATGGTGCTGTGATTGCTGCATGTGCGAGGGTCGGTGACGCAGTGGCCGCCGAGCAACTGTTTGCAGAAATGGCAAGTCAACCCAACTTCAAGCCTCGAATTCCGCCCTACAACACGATGATGCAATTGTACACGCATACGAAACCAGACAGGGAGAAGGTGTTGTCTTACTTGAACAAGATGACCGAGGCCAATGTTCGACCGTCTGCACATACGTACAAGGTGGGTTGTCCGTACTTTCCCCATTCATCCGACTCTGAAATGTGCTGTAGCTTCTCATTGACGCATACGGAAGCATTGAACCAATCGATGTGGCTGCTATGGAGGCGACTTTCAAACGTGTCGAGTCGAATCCTCACGTCCGTCTTCAAGGCAGCCACTGGGCTGCACTCATCAACGCCTACGGTTGCGTCCTGAAGGATACAGACAAGGCTATCAGTGTTTTCGAGTCCATCGCCTCCCACCCATCCTCGAACCGTGGCTCTACGCCTCTTCCCGATGCCGTCTCCTACGAATCTCTGATCAATGTGCTCGTGACGCATAAGCGCATGGATGTCGCGGAACAGTACCTCGCTCGGTTGCAGGCATCTGGCGTGCATATGACTGCATACATTGCGAACCTGTTGATCAAGGGGTATGCCGCGGATGGCGATATTGTAAAGGCGCGGGCCATCTTTGAGAGCTTGGTAGATCCACCTAGAGGTGTCGCTGCCCCTGGTAACCACGTCCCACATGATTCGTCTTCTTCCCCTTCTGCTCAAGTATCGCCACACTCGGCATCGTACAGAGAGGTAAGCTCGACCGCGCCTCCGCGTCCGTCATTAGTTTACTTACGCGTTCCGCTTCTAGCCATCGACATGGGAAGCCATGTTCCGCGCAGAACTGGGTAACGGTGACCGTGAACGTGCACTGGCGCTCCTCGAACGGTTGAAACAACGGTACGTCTCCTGCACACTTGCAAGAACGTTGTATTAACTTGTTTCTTGTTCTTGTTCAGACACTTCCCTGAAGCAGTGTACAACCGGATACGAGGCATCATGCTCGACGATGCGGTTGCACCTTGGGGCCAGTCACCGCAATCACACCCCGAGTCCCCCGTGTCTTCCTCGTCGTGATCTTTGCCACGGCACATTTACAATCCTTGGTTATTGCATCGCAAAAAAAGATATCCTCAACTAATTTGCTTGTCCTTTTGTTGACACACCACTTCATGCCGCACGCTGATAATGTATAGTAGCATCTCTTTTCTGCTGTATTATACCCGTATGCTAGTTGAGGATTCAATGTCACGCACGCGAGCGGATGACTCGCCGAAAAGGACTGCTCGAGATACATAGATTGATGTTCGCCAAAAAAAAAGCAAGACATGGTCGTAGAGTACAAAGACACTTGTCAATCGATACGATCGCCCTTGGTGTGCCGTTGCTCTGCTTCCCAATCTGCAGGCTCGTCCGTCAACACCGTCCGAAGTGCCAGCACAACGGCGCCGATGAGTCCGAGGACGACCAACACCGTCACGTACGGATGCGCCACAATCGACATTTCGAATCTGACGAGTGCGCCAGTGAGTGCCTATCAAGGGGGTGGGTAGGCAATCCAACGAGAAAAACCGACACAACCAACGTACGTGTACAGCCCTCTCCATCACGTTGCGCGAATGTCTCGCATTCGCCTTGCCTGTCAAGATCGCATCCAGCGCCGAGGCGATGCTCACCGAGTTGAACGCGATGACGTGTCCGGTCGTGTCCTTGTTGTAATACACCAGTCGCTACCCAGCGTGTCACGACCGTCACCAATCCATCAAGAGAGACCAAACGCACCTCGTGATCCGCCACGACGATCACAGGCGCCGTCCCCGTCTTGATGCCATACATGTCCTTGAGCCACTTGCCCCACTGACCCGCGTCCATCCACGTAAACACCACGTCCCGCGTGCCTGCCGCCGTCGCAGCCGCCGCCTTCGACCGCAACCGCCACTTTTGCGCAATCTGCGTGAGCTTGTCTGCCACCGCGTCCCGCTGCCCTTCGGGCGTCGCTACGATCACGACGAGCGGTTTGTGCGGGGCGTACATGACTTGTTGGAACGCGTCCTTGGAGAGCTCCAACGACGAAGGGAAGCGGTGGACGTGGAGCCACGTCTTGAGCGCCGATGCGTCCGTCGATGGTGAGGTGGGGTGAAATACCGCGACGGGCTCGCGCGCGTCGTGGTCTTTGAATGCGAGGAGCGTTGAAGGGGTGGTTTGGGGGATGTTGTACTTTTGGAGGAGGGTGGACGAGGTGGAGACGTAGATGGGTGGGGAACCGAGGAGGACGGAAGACGCTTTGGCGATGTCGGTCTGGGGATGAGGGGATGGTGAGTGCGAGGAGACGAGGGGACGAGAAGACGTACCACGATGTGGGGATCGGAGCCGTCGTGGAGTAAGAGGTAAAAGACGGCATGGTCGCGCATGACTTGGTCTAGCTCCGGGGCGTCGATTACCTGCATGTTTCTGAAACGAGGGTGAGTGGCACGATGAGGGGGAGAGCGAGCGAAGCGCGCACGGGTTAGACACCTTCTCGGCGAAGGAGACGAGTTGGTCGTATGACCTTCCACCACTGTATTCCGTCTTGACGCCGTTGGCGTAGTAAAATAGCATCGGGAACCCGGTGACGCCCTGACTCGTGCAAAGTGCCTTGTGTTCTTCGCAGTCGACTTCGGCGACGTTGAGCTTGTGTTGCATGCGCCGGCCGAGCTGGGTCCACGTCGGCGCCAATTTCTTGCAGTGTCCGCACCTAGAGGTGGTGTTAGCGTGCACACGGTGCATAAAAGACGTCGTTGACAACTACCAAGGGGCGAAAAACTTGATGAAGACGGGCCCTTGTGCGAGGAAGTTGTCAAAGGTTTGCACGTCGAGTGGGACGACCGTTCCTAATGGGTTAGCATTCGCCCGGGGTGTTTGGACTACGAGATGGTCTGTCGTGAGTGTCGGCGTCGGTGTCGGCGTGGCCTCTTGTTCCGTCGACGATGGCGTTGGTTCTGGTACGTCTTCAGCAACCATCCCCCTGGGCTCCGCATGCTTGTTCAGATACTCTATCAAGAGGTGAAACTCTCTATCCGCCTTGTACATCTCCACGAACGCGCCGTTGCGGTATAAATTCATTTGTGGGTATCCGGTCACGCCATTGTCGTTGCATAAGTCTGGAAGGGTATCAGTAGGCGAGACGAGTGACGCAGGGTGGGCGTACCGCCATTGAGTGCGCAGTTGACCTGGGCGAGGTGTACGCCTGGGTCAGGCATGCTCTCATAGTGGTCGACGACCTCGTTCCAGGTAGGCTCAAAATTGCGGCAATGGCGACAATAGGGCGAAAAATGCTCGACAAACCTGAGCACGAGTCAGACTGGTCATGCCGAAACGAGACGTGTACTACGCACCAGACGCCCTGCGATATGGTCTGTTCAAAGTTTTGCGGCGTGAGTACGTTTGAGGCTGCTGTTGGCGCAGCGTTGGCAAGGACGGACAGGGCAGCGACGAGGAAAGACAGTCGCTGGTGAAACATCGTCAAGGTTGGTTGAGAAAAGCGTTGACAGTGAAATGACCGCTTAGATTAGCACCACCACAGCCATGGAGCTTGTCGAGGTCTACCGATGTCCTCAGTTCGTTTACCCGGTCGTCTTCGCAGCCAAGTTCAAGAACGTCAAGAATGCTGGTGCGATCCGTGCGCGCATCGTCAAGGCTGCGACGATACGGGGCCCAGTGGGCGACAAGGAACGTGAAGCAGTCAACTTCGCGTTCATCAACGCCAAGCTGGTCAGTCCATCCGTGTTGCCCGTTCACGAGATGTCATCAATCGCCATCAGATCACAAGTCCGTTGCATCTCCAGACCGCTGCTGTCCAGGCGCTGTTTGCAGAATCCGAAAAGACGATGCGGACAAAGACGCTTCATTCCGAGATTATCTGGCATCTCAATCCAACGAACAACGTACGTCGCGCCGTATTCACCGTGCGAGACAGCCACGTACAATGCCCTGGGTAGATAACGGAGGCGTTCAAGCTGTATGGTGTTTCGGACAGCATGACCGATCTCATCGTGATGCACATTGCTTCGTGGGAGAAGGAAGACGTCCTGGAAAGCATGCTTGCGGTGGTCGATGGGGAGCTAGACCTCTTGGCGAATATTTCACAGGTCACAGATTGGAGGGCAGTCATGAAGGCGAGTTTTTCTTTCCATCCCTCTCACCCTTTCTGAATCCTCTTCCAGCATTACAAGCTAGATCAGGAATCATCGCTCAAGGATTTTACGGGAACAAGTCCAGAGGAAAGAGCGATAATTGACAACATCGTTATAAGTTCTGTCGCAATGAAATCGATCGTGGCCTAGATGCTCCACATGACACGGGTCTTATCGGTAACTAACAGGGTGATTCCTAAGGTTCAGTTCATTTTCAGTTTCCCGTCGCCCTTGATCTTACGCACGAGCGTGGTCGTGATATGACTAACTCGAGCGTGATGAGGGAACGAGGAAATCAACGCAGATGGACAGCGTGGCGGGAAGAATTCCTACGTGTCAACCGTCACATCTCCGGCTATTTTGGGGTCTTTTGTCCCATTCCAGACTGTCGTTGGAGGTACCCTGGAACGTAAGTCTGGTCAGGTTTGTACTTAGGAATGGAAGATCAGTGGAGCAGGTCGATGCTTTATGGCCTCTGTCCCGCCGCCGATAAGCCATCGAGGTACGGGCATCAATTGGTGTTTTCATCGGCGTATTGGATTCACTTGATTAGGAGTGGTTCTTGATTATCGATCTCGTGCGCACACCGATCTAACCACGCCCTGCAGTCGTATTCTTGTTCTGTGGGTGCGAGCTAATATTCGGCTCGAATGTTTTATCTGATTGTGAGAGATGAACCGGTGCTGTGAAATTTTCAGAAGACGCTGCGCATGTTGACGTTAGGCTGGAGCGCACCCGACTTGGACCCCCTTTTTATATCCCAAGTCTAGTCATTCCTTGTCTTGTTTGTTTTATTTTTTTTCCTATTCGTCATGTCCTACATCGCACCCGACGCCGTTCCAGTCCGACGCCGCCGTCACTCTGGTTCCACCGCAGCACCCGCACTGGACCGAGTAAGGTTGCTCAAGCCCGAAGACAGCCCAGAGTCCGAGTTTGTGCCCCCACCACGCCCAAAGTCGACCCCCGTCGATGAGCGACCTCAGCAGCGTCGCAGAGCCAGTTCCGCGTCCGGCTCGGACCTCTCCGAGAGGGAGATCATGCAGATTGATGACACCGTCCCAACACAACATCCACCAAGCCCACAACGTCCAACTCGCCCTCTACCTGCATTAAAAACTCGAAAAATGGCTACCGTTGCGTCAAACAGCCCGCTACCTCGCATCGCGAACCCTTCCATGTTGCCCGTTCAGGCTCACGTACCCAAGGGTGGCGTGGCATCTTCCCAACGACGACTTTTTGTCATATTGGAGCAGGCGTGCTTGGAAGCGTACAGGGTCACCAGTGGAGGAAAAGCAAAAGGCGGACGGGAGGGCGAGGTCAAGTACACCCTCTTAAACTGCGACGATCATCAGGGTATCCTGGCCAAGACTGGCAGGGACATTGCCGACGCTCGTCCAGATATTACACATCAGGTACTAGTCCACTTGATCTTTGCAATTCGCTCTGTCTAATGTTCCTTCTAGTGTTTGTTGACGCTCCTCGACTCACCGCTTAACAAAGCGGGCTTGCTCCAGGTGTACATTCACACCGCAAAAGGTGTCCTCATCGAGGTTAACCCTCATGTAAGAATACCACGCACCTTCAAGCGGTTCAGCGGCTTGATGGGTACGATTTTATACTCGCTTTGTTGTTCCACCAGCTTATTTTATCTTAGTCCAACTGCTCCACAAACTCTCTATTCGGGGCGTCAATGGTCCCGAGAAGTTGCTCAAAGTCATCAAAGTAGCCGTCTTTGCCCATTGTCTTTCCATCGCTGACGCGTGGCACAGAACCCCGTTACTGACCATCTTCCTGCTAACACCATAAAACTAAGCAAGTCCAGTTCGCATCAGATCGGCCGATACACGACTGACATCTTCTCTAGCACTGTCCGGCGACGCTCAGACTGTCCGATTGTCAAAATTCCTGCCTACCCTCCCAGAGACACACTCCGTCGCTGTATTTGTCGGTGCGATGGCCCGTGGTCGGGACGACTTTGCCGATCACGTCGTTGATGAAAAGATCAGTATTAGTGAGTATCCGTTGAGCGCATCGGTTGCATGCGGCAAGGTACGCAGTTGGCTCTATCAGATCTGGAAAGCCACCGATCCCATTTCTCTTCAAGTTCTGCTGCGCTCTCGAGGAACTCTGGGACATTGTGTAATCCGCCTGCCTTCTGACGATATTAAGCACGCCTTCAAAACGTATTCGGTTTTTTTCCGGTCGGTTGCGTTCACGAAAATGTATTCGAGAAAACCCACATCCACTCCCTTGGTTTCCTGACCGCTCGTTGCATTTCAACCTGCGTTGTTCTGACGTTTTTGTAAAATTTATTCGGGTGTACTTGTAGTTATCTAGACTGCCCATTGCCCAAGCCCCATCGCATTAGATTCACGACTCAACTCGTGAACCTGGGCTCTGGAAATAATGATGCGAAATCATTTTATTTTTCATCACGGCTGTGGCCCCGCGAGTGACCTATTTGAGTTTCAAATGCGTGGACGCCCTTGTGCACTTGTTCCTTTGCTTTCGACCATGTCCTTCTCAGAACCAGCTAGCGTCAGCCTCCTTCCAGAGGGTATCACAAACCCCAACTACAAGCCTCTGCCAGGTCGACTGGGTAACCTCACACCCGGTCAACAACATGCGCTCGACACCATCAAACACCAGCTCGTCGACGAGAACCATTTCGTGCCGGAGAGGATGGACGACGCCACTCTCCTCAGGTATTTACTTTCCGTTCGGTGCATACCCACCCCGCACGCACATCCATCGCATCCGTGTACACGGTGCGATCACCGACCGATGCTGCGGACGATGGGTTCAGTGCACGCGATTGTTCACCATTCCTCACGGTCATCCTCCCATGTTCTTTTGATGTAGATTTCTGCGCGCGCGCAAGTTTGACGTGGTCAAGGCCAAGGCGATGATCTTGTCCGCCGAGCAGTGGAGGCGGGATTTTCAAGTCGAGGACATTGTCAAGTACGTCTTCGCACGCGCTTCCCATTCTCCATCTCCGATCCAGCCGACCGACCGTACACGTTGTCTCCAGGAACTTTACGTTCACGGAAAAGGCAGAGGTGGACAAGTTTTACCCCCAGTATTATCACAAGATGGACAAGGTGACGTTGACCGCGCCGCATCCCATGCACAACCCGACGCTCACATTTCCCCAAAACAGGACGGTCGACCCGTCTACATCCAACGTCTCGGGAAAATCGACATCAACGCCCTGAACACCGTCACCACCCAAGACCGCCAACTCCGCCGATTCGTCCTCGAATACGAAAAATTCCTCGCGGAGCGTCTGCCCGCGTGCTCCAAGGCAGTCGGCCACCCTGTCGAAACGTCGTGCACCATCATGGACCTCGCCGGCGTCTCCGTCACGTCCTTTTACCGCGTCAAAGACTACGTGTCACAGGCGGCCCAGATCGGGCAGGATCGGTACCCAGAGTGCATGGGCAAGTTTTACATCATTAACGCACCGTGGGCATTTTCGGCTGTGTGGCAGGTCGTCAAGCCGTGGTTGGACGAGGTGACGGTCAACAAGATTGATATCGTGGGCAGCGCGGCTGTCAAGCAAACGTTATTGGCGCAGATTCCGGCGGAGAATTTGCCAGCAGAGTTTGGTGGCAAGTGTCAGTGCATGGGGGGGTGCTCGTTGAGCGATGTGGGTCCTTGGAATCCCCAGGCGGGGCTGGATGGGGTGGTATAGGTGCGCTCAAGATTAGATTAGATCGATCATCGTGTGCATCGTTGTGGACGGGGCTCTAGCGGTAATCTACCTATACTCATACCTATAATCCTTTGAACAACATGCAAGGACTGGACTTTCAGTGCTACTACTACATTCGCGAGAGGGTCTCGATACAATCAGTAGTACAACAATCAATGATAGTTGAGCACAGATGAGACACAAGCAAATGTTACAAAGATTCGACCGGGTCAGCCTCTCTCATCCTGACCCACACACCACCCTATGAACGTGTATTCAGCGATGGGTCGTCATGCCTCACAAATGCAAGACTCCGTACCTCGGCATACAGGGTCAAGTGCGACCGCAACAAGACCTTTTCCAACGCCTTGCGTCCCTCGGCCTGTACCCACTCCGCCGGCGGACACTGTTGCACCTCCTTGTCGAGCTCGACGCCATCGATCGACTGCAACAGCCGAATCAGGAAATACGACACCTCGTGGTACGCAAACTGAAAATGTCGACCGTCGTCAGTCCGTGCCCGCGTGACTGGGGAGAATCACGGGGTACCGTACCTGTTGACCAAGGCAAATACGTGGCCCTGCGTTGAAAGGCAAGAAGATGAACGGATTCGGCGTCAGGTACTTGTGCAGACGTTCATCGAGGAACCGATCTGGATCAAACAGGTCCGCTGGGAAAAAAAAGGAAAACGAGGTGGGGTCAGAGGGTGTCACGATCTCCATTCGGTGGCTCACCATCGGAACCCCAGAGATCTTTCCTGCGGTGCATCAGGAAAACGGCATATAGGGAGCTAGAAATAGGGGTTGGGTGGAATGGCGATGGAGGGGATCAACTGGGCTTACATCGTACCCGCGGGGATATAAATGGGTTTCCCGCCACGCAATCCTGGCCATACTTGATCTTCGGTCGCTCTCCTGTGGGATGATAAGCCGCAAGCGAGTGGCGATGAATGGCCTGATAGCGTACCTGACATTCATGGGACTGTACGAGCTCAGAAATAGTTATCCTTTGAAGAGAACGACAACTTACACGGGGGGATAGAGTCGAAGAACCTCTGATACAGTAGTGGCAGATGAGTATGTACCTGGGAGGCGATCGCGAGTCACGCACCGTTAATAAACGCCTTGAGGTATTTCATCTCCCTCATGTCATCATGCGTCGGTCGGCGAGAGTTCCCAACTCTGGACATGATTTCCTCTCTCAGACGAGCGAGAATATCAGGATGCTGAGAGAGCATATAGACGGCAAACGTCAGCGTTGTAGCAGTCTGCAAAAAGATAGGGTCAGTGCTAGATTCACCAGTTCATACCGCGGAAATGAACTCACTGTATCCCTGCCAGCGATCATGATATTGAGCGTCTCATCCCTGATAACCGTTTGATCTGAGAACCACGTTAATACGCCGAGGATTGCTATAGAGAGCGTGAAAATCGCGACCTTCCGTGTAATTCACCAGATGCTCCAAGAGGGTTTCTCCTTCCTTGACCTCCCCCGCGCCTTCCTCGACGTCAACTCCGAGGCGTTTTTGTTCATTCTTCTTTGCGAGTGCATCCGCAACGATAGGGTCAATGAACTCAAAGCAAACCTTCATGTGCTCCTGTACCCGATCTTTCCAAAACTCAGTGATGCGCCAGGAAGACCCATAGTTGGTGCGAGTGGCTGTCTTGATCTGGGATTCCATGAAGGCCCGGGCGAACCGATTGGCTGGATGATTCAACACCGTGGGATCCTTGGACAATGGGGACGAAGGTGGGTAATTGATGCCAGCCGAAAGAGAGCGGACGTCTTTTCCAAACAGAAATTCGGTCGCCGAATCGAGCGTGAACCGCGATGCCACGTCCTGAATGTCGACGGGGTATCCTTGGCGCACGCGGATCCTCATTTGATGGATGGCGTCCTCGGCGTGTTTCTCGAATATGTCGAAATCGCTGATGCGATCTTTGACGAAGAAGGGACGGGTCATGGTACGATGGAACCTGCAGTGCGTGTTAGTGCACGAAAAGACCAATCGACGCTCTTGGCGCGTACTTCCAAGTGTCAGCTATGACGGGCAATTGAGACCATCAACTAGCACATCTAGAGGGATGCCTACCATCCGAGTTGAATACGCCTGTTCCCAAAAGAGAATCGAATTGGTCGCGAAAGAGGGGACCTTGACGAGTTTGCTTAGTATATCTGAGGATTTGCTCAAAGTCCAGGTATAACCTCACCCTTGATAAACGAAGAAAACCGCGTTGCAAGAATCGCCTGGATTTGCAAACGCACGTTACGTAGCTGAGAATAAAACGACGAGGACATGGGCCCACCTTGACATATTCAGGCTCTATCGTGAACACCTAGCACGAATCAATCAGCCTGCGCAACGACGCAAAAGAGGAAGACAAAACTCGCCCTGCTTTCATACAACATGTAAAAATCGACCGTATTCCCAATCTCTTCACACTCGCCATGGATATATTCAGCTAGACGATATGACGGATCAACACCATCCCGCGGTGGACGAAACACCGATCCACAGAGTGGGAAATGAACCTACCTAGATAGCCATTGCTGAAATTCCACACGAGCATCGAGAGCTTATCCAACCCCGCGGGCAGTCTATGTTTGATTCTCGGAGCGAGGACTGCCCCACGACGTGCGGCTTGTATGCGATTTCGGATTCGCGTGTACAGCACGCTGACTGCAAAGCTGGTTGGGAGGGCCAAGACGTATGCCGGAATGGTTAACCATTGGGATGCGGTCTTTGCGAGGAGAGCTTTGTAGAGTCGGAGGCCGATGTAGACAGTCGCTGGTGCGAAGAGGAGTCGAGGGACGAGTCGAACGAGCGCGACTAGGCCTGGGGGCAGCTGCATGCTGGTGAGGTTGGGATGAGTCACGGTGTGAGTACCTTGAGCCGCTGTTACATATATATCGAGCCAAAATAGGCGCTGCCTACGAGTGGCCTCGGCATTGAGTCAGCGAAACTGGGTATTTACCGTCATGTAGGAACCGCAGTCAGCACAGTAACATGCGTAGCGATTATCTTTGAATTACATTACTGTAGTTTCCGTTGATTCTGGGCTAACCATAGTAGTACTAATAACCTTTAATTTAGGTAACGCGTAAGAATTTGTGTGGGGGTACTGTAAATGACCACTGCCGCATGTACTCATCACTCCGAGTCCGAGTCCGTCATGATGTGACGTACTGATTGTTTGTCAAATGTTCCGTTGATCGCACCCCGCGTTACTCAGTAAGTCCACCGCCGCGCCACACTCAGGCTAAACAGGCAGAGGCAACATTAGTAGTAAGTACATAGATAGCTGGCTAGTCTGGGCGTTGTTGAGTTTGTATAATTTACGGACATAGAAGTATATCAGACATCATCGGTGACACCAGCCTCACCCATCCTGACCCACAGACCGTCCTGGATCCCAGGTTAGAATCATTGCGAGAAAAAGATAGCGTTTCGGGACACTTACATGGATATACAAGGTGAGGTGACTGCGGAGGATTGCTTTCTCTATTCCCTTCCGACCAGGGGCCTTGGCCCACTCGGCCGGTGCAAGTGTCTGCACATCCTCCGCAAAGGACACGGAGGAGAATGTTTGGAACATGCGGACCAGGAAGTAAGATGTTTCATTGTATGCAAACTAGCGTGGTGTCGGAACATCAGCTCAAAGGAACGAATCACACGATGAGTCCGTTTACCTGTTGGCCCAGACAAATTCTTGGGCCGGCATTGAAGGGGACAAAGATGAATGGGTTGGGTGTCAGGTACTTGTGAAGCCGTTCATCGATGAACCGATCTGGGTCAAACTCCTCCGCTAGCGAACACATGAATTAGTACGAAATATGGCAAAGCAGATATCATCCCCACCATCTGGACCCCAGAGATCTTTCCTCCGGTGCATGAGGAAGACCGAATAAAGAGAGCTGGTGTACCTTGTCTCAGCATGGCAAACTGATCAACATCGACTTGCCTCACCGTGTGTTAGCGGGAACATAGATAGGTTTCCCTCCTTTTCCAGCGGGTAATACCACCGGTGCGTTGGTCGTTCTGAGGATGAATGAGATTGGGAATCAACGAGTGAAACCCGGCGAGCCTTACCTGGTATTGAATGGACTAGAACACGCTCGATCAGCGTTCTTCCCCCGGAAGCAGAGACGAAGCAGACTCACACAGGAGGATATAATCGCAGCGTTTCTTCATGTGCCCCGTAAGTCAAACACGTAGTCGAGCAAATTAACATGACGTACCGTTGATGATCGCTTTCAAATATTTCATCTCGCGGAAGTCTTCCGACGTGGGACTCCTTGTGCTGCCCACCACACTTAGGATCTCTTCGCGAAGTTTTTTGAGCACCTTGGGGTGCTGAGACAGCATCCAGACAGCAAATGTAAGCGTGCCTGCAGTCTATCACATCCCAGCTATGAACACAACAGACACGAGTTATCCACAAAACATATTTGCTCACCGTATCCCGACCTGCGATCATGATATTCAAGATCTCGTCCCTGATCACGTTGATATCTGCCGCGTGGATAAATGCGAATTCACAAAAGGCTTGACAACGAAGCACTCACCTTCTGTGTGATTGACAAGATGGTCGAGCAGCGTTTCTCCTTCCAAAACCTCCTTCTCCTCACTTTTCTCGGGGATCAAACCAGCCTCTTTCGTCTCCTTCTTCTTTGCCAATGCCTCTTCCAAGATTGGGTCGATGAATTTCTGGCAAACGTGCATGTGCTTCTTGACACGATCGCTCCAAAATTCAGACAAACGCCAAGAACTTCCAAACCGTCCTCGGTAAGAGGTGAGTGACTGAGCTTCGATAAACGCATGGGCAAACTGGTTTGCAGGGTGGTTCTGGACCTCGACGTCTGAGGAAAGCGGTGACTTGGGCGGATAGACTAGGCCAGCAGAGAGAGAGCAGACGTCTTTCCCGAACAAGAAGTCCGTCGCCGAGTCCAACGTAAATCGCGATATCATATCCTAGATCGACAGTGAGTCGACACAACCAGGTAGATGGACAGTTGAGATCGGCACCTGGAAATCGACTGGATATCCTTGTTTAAGTCTGGTTTTTACTTGCCCAATGGCATCATCAGCGTGCCTTTCGAATACTTCGAAATCACTGATGCGGTTCCTCGTGAAGAATGGGCGAGTCATCGAGCGATGAAACCTAGCAGATCGTTCAGCATGCCATAGAGTCGAAAACAGTCTATTAGCGTACTTCCATATATCCCCTTGGAGACGCCGGTGAGCATATCAAACTGAGCGAGATATACAAAAAAAGTACTCTCACCATCCGAATTGAATACGCCAGTTCCGAGCAGGGAGTTGGTAATATCGTATGAAAGTGGCCCTATAATGACCTCTCAGAGATTGACCAACGCCCGCGCTCAGGCAACGACTTACCTTTCACAAACGAATTAAATTGCGTCGCCAGGATTGCCTAGCCGTCTATTCGTGAGAAGGAGAAGGATCCGCTTCAAGAGCGGTGCACTTGCCTTGACATGCTCGGGTTCCGTCGTGACAAGCTACGTTGCCTCGTGAGTGATCAGCGACATAGTCCCCATCAAAGATGGACTTACCTTGTCTTCCCAAAGGATTCTTAGCGTGAACGCATTCCCATTCTCCTTGCGCTGTTGTTCGAGTACTTCCCCTGAACGAGCACGGTGGTGCTAGTGAGTAAATCACCGGAACCACCGATCCGAGTGAAATCATACCGAGGTATCCATTCCTAAAGTTGTTGAGACTTGAGAGCAACAGATCCAAACCACCTGGCCACTTGCTGGGTACCTGGGGGGCTAGGACGGCTCCATTCATCGCAGCATCGTGCCGATTGCGATAGTCTGCATACACGACACTGCAAGCGAGGACCAGGGGAAATGATGCGACGCAGAGGCAAAGCTGGAACCAAATAGGTATGGAGATATTGTGGAGCGTCTCCAAGAGCTTGGTGCCGCACAAGGTGAGAGCCGGTAAGAGGACAATGCGTGGCCCATTCGCGACGATGAATACGATGCTGGGTGGAAGTTCCATGCCGGGCGGACACGGATTCGAGATTTGCTCGAAGTTTCAGAAGGGATGGTTTAGAGAGGGGCTAAGACCAGTGTGGGACATGTTTATATACATATCATGATGCGCGGCGCGCCAGTCTGGCATGTGTTTGGACTTGGGCGGAGTCAAAAGTAGCAAGTTCCCACCTGGCGGACGCACGGAGGATATTACTAGATGGTCATTAGCATATCCTGTCAATGTCCGGCAATCTGTCGCTTAGGGATGCGGCGACGGTCGGAAACATCAGGCGCAAGGCAGGGTACAGTGATGGTTGGATTGTCAATGATATCGATAATATGATCTGCGCTGCTGGTCACTGGAAGTAAATCAAAAGCCGTTTTTCGAACGATCTTCATGTCGGAGTTATGCGGTGATGGAGTGATGCGGTTTGATGCGTGGTCACCGGCACTCAACCAGCCGGATACTCGTATAGGAACAAACAGTCAGCCTGGTGCTCGTCCAACGGGTATGTTTACGTTGAAAAGTTGACGAATTCCGGCCTGACACCGGGTATTTCTTTAAATTTGCTTTCCCACTCGAAACCCGACTTTCAGGTGATAGTTGGAGACCCACCTCAGCCTGGCTACTCTGGCGCTCACGCTCGGCTTCTTCTCATCATAAGTGACGTGGCCATCATTTCAAGTTGCTGATCCTTATGGGCAATTGTAACGTGTTTCCAGACGTGGCTTCTTCCCTCTTCTGAGTATCGCTCGGAGATCTGAGCCGAGTCCCATGCGTTATAACCCAGTCATATTACGATCATATCTACACGCGTGTTCTCCTCGGACTTGCCAGTGGTTGCTGCAGCACGAGTTTTTTGACTGGTCGCCGCGTTCCTCTCCGACATATCTCTGACGGGTACCATCAATATGTCGATTCGCGAGATGTTATTCCCCGGTAACCACCTGGGAAGGTGCCGCCAGTACTAGGCGAACGGGCCGCATCACCATGATGCCTTCATCAAAATCCTCCGTATATCTGGTGATCATTTGCTGACCCAATAGTAGCCTGAGGGTCGTGCCGTCCCGGCGTCCCGAAGATCGTAGTACACGAAGGCCCTCCGAAATAACGCTTCGGGTAGGCGAAGTGAAGTGGGAGCTTATGCTTCCACAGGGGTTCCGGCACCAGTTTTGACAACACTTCTGCTCTGCGTCCGCGGGCTGCTTGAATCCCTTCTTGTCTGTACCTCCCATCATCCCTTTAGATCGGGTACGGGGTCGTCGTCGATGGGGCTACGCCTCGGGTTGTGGCGCCTCCATCCATCTTGTGAGCGAGATTTGGTAGTCACATTCTTGGGTGTGTGAATGGTGTGCCTAGATGAAGCACGCTGCCTTCTTCCCCTTTCAGCAACATTCCGAGGATCGAATAGTTGAATATATGGTAGGCATGAACGAGGCTGCGCTGTTTTCAACATCACAGTTGAAATCCTCTCTCGCGGGATCGTTCACGCATGCAACGTACATTTATTCCCCTGAGCATCTGCAGACAGGTTCAAACTTATGAACCCCACCTGAATACAGCTGATATGGCGGAGGAACAATATCTCCGATTAGACAAGATGAGATGAGATGGCTGCCGGAGTTGCTCATTACCGAGTCTGTTGCGGTTGGCTTCTTCAATGTCACCACTTGACAGAAAATGTTCGGACAAAATGGCACCGGTGAGATCTTCGATCAGACGTAACCTAGTGGTGGTAATGGGTCAGGCCTTCAGGTATCGTCGGGCTTGCCACCATCAAGTGCTTTGAATAGCCGCGAAGAGAAACTGCGCCGCCTGTCGAGAAGCCGCAACGACGATGCACCCTTAACCCCGCCTACTCCGCCGCACCTGCATGCAATCTCCAACAACCAGTTAGCAGAATCCCGAAAGGTCACATCGAAATACAGAAGCCGGGACCTACTCAAGTTGGGCTTGAAGCCCTTGCACGTCACAACCTGCGCCACCGGTGACCGCTCTCAATTCTTCCGGTAAGAAATGACAAGGACATCGATCTCTGCGGGTTGTGGCATGTTGCCACCCGGGCCGATGCCGGCGAATTGTCAGTGACTCGTCCGAGCGAAGTTGTATGGTGGCGAACATTTGGCAGTTTCAACCGGCCAGCCTTTCATCAAAAAATAGGAGGGGAATGGAAATAAAACCGTGATACGACAGCACCCAATCAAGATGTAGTCCGACATCTGGTCACTATGGTGGCGTACTAGCATCCAGTCCGATCATCTCGGGTTTGCGTCCCAGGATGAGGAGCGGAAGTGAGAGTGGAGATGCGGCGTCGGTGACTTCGTACTGGTGAGTGAAAAACCTCTTGACGTGTTGGCGGGCGCGTATAATAATATTTTGAGTTTCTGATGGGTGGGGCAGGCAGCCTGAGGCAGGCCTACGGTATTCAGCCGACGACAAGAACTAATGTACCAGAGAGGCGAAATTTCAATGCGCAGGAAAGTCGTGGCATATGTGACACGGCGAATATTTGCGCAGTCGACGCGATCCAACAAACGTAACAAAACCGCACAGCATTTTTGTTCTCGCGATTATAGATACTTATTGTTGCCGTGTTTTGTCCTGGTTTTGTTGCCAACCTCGTACTCCTGTGACTGTCCTGAGTCATCTTCCTGTATCCACCACCGACACGAGTTATCGCAAACCAACAACCTATTCATGTGGGTACCTCTTGATATTTTCGTAGGGTATGCACTGACCGTCCGTCTAGGGCGAAGACTATCACTATCAAGGGTGGGGTTGTATCGCTTGACCGTGTTGCACGTCGATTTATCTTCCTCTAGACATCCAATTTTTAAATTCAAAGAAAAATAATATCGGGCTCGCAAGACAGTATCGCGTTGAATGCTATGTAGGCGACAGGTCGCAGTTGACGAAGAAGGCGAAGGAGGAAAACCATTCGACTTCTTGGGACGACACCTGGTTTTTGTGAGTCCATGTACTTTTCTTTCTATCAAGGATCCGAACGGTGTTCAGTAACGGCGATGATGGATCCGCACTCCGCTTGAAGGTTTATCGGAAGCACCGTTTGCCAGGAAAACAGGATGAACACATTGGAAGTCTCACCTTGACGATCGGAGAGATAATGGCAAAATCGAACAACGGAGGTATGAAATATATACGTATGATATGTTCCACTGACCCGATCTCTCCGATCAAAGTGTTTGAAGGATTTCTCACCTCTCCCGGTGCCGGTTCTTCGAGCGCTCAGCTTAGAATCAAGTTTGCGTTGACTGCCGAATCCGGACAGACCTTCAACGCAATCGAGCTCCAGGCTGCCGACGCCTCTGCTAGGGCGACCGAGGTGGTCAATACTTTAAGCCCGACCCCCGCCATCGTTGGCAACTTCAGTTCTGCAGTTGATACTACTACAAACTTCACGGCAAATGTTCAAACGTTCGAGAGTACATGGGATGTTCTATTACAGAGGATCGACCTCTTCAACAAGATAGTGGCCAGTATTGCTCAGGTATCTGCCACTGACCATCGCTACGCCTTCTCAGTCTGATTTCCATGTAGATACACCCGTATGCGTCGCTCGCCTGGTCTGTAATATCAGCTGCAAACCACGTCTGTTTATCTGTTACATGATATTCGCACTATGCCTGATCGCTGGAATAT
Source organism: Harrya chromipes (assembly GCA_038091155.1). Lineage (NCBI taxonomy): Eukaryota > Fungi > Basidiomycota > Agaricomycetes > Boletales > Boletaceae > Harrya > Harrya chromipes. The sequence goes on from JBBPNX010000003.1 coordinate 84,270, forward strand.
TTTGCAGGTTCTCATAAACCAGAAGAATCGCGATGATCAGGTCATTCGCTTAGCCGGCACGATGAGCGACGTCTTTACATTCGTCCATGATGCCGAGCCATTAAAGGCAGTCAAGGGACAAAACATCAAGCCCCTTACGTTCCTGATCCAACAGGTGACGGAATGCGGATACTTCATCACCGAATACGCCAAGCAAAATAGCTTTTGTCAGTTCGTCCTACGCTTCATGACATCCCCCAGTAATCACATCATGCAGGGATTCGAACGGCGAAATACACGATTTCGGATATTGATGCAAAGATTACGGATTATGAGAACAAGCTACGAGACTTGAAAACTGCATTCTTAGATGGGGTTACTCTGAGTACCGGTGTCACCGTCGTCCGTATGATGAATGTGGTGGAACATCTTGGTACGTCCTACCCTTCGAGACTACGGTCAGATATTTACGAATATGGCACAGCGGAAACTATGATATTGGATGACATACCATATGCTCCTGACGCGAGGTACAAGCAAGAAAAGGGTTGCCTGCCGGGGACTCGCGAATCGATGCTACGCGAGATTTGTCAGGTTCTCAACAATCCGGCAGAAGATGCTGTACGTGTGTGTCTCCTCACCGGTGTCGCGGGATCAGGCAAGTCTGCGGTGGCTCATTCGATCGCGCGACTATATGATGGGCAAAAGAGGTTGGGCTCGTCATACTGTTTCGCCAGTTCCGACGTCACGACCCGGAACCCGAAAAATCTTTTTAGCACCATCGCGCGCGACCTCTCCGAGCATGACCCTCAGTATAAGTCCGCTCTGTTGGACGTTGTAAAAGGAGATCTAGCGCTTCGCAAGTCGACGTCAGCCTTGGAGCAGCTGGAACGGCTGATCATCGAACCTAGCGAGCGCATCCATGCTATCGGTCCCCTGGTCATCGTCATTGACGCTCTCGACGAGAGTGGCGACCGGGACAGTCGCCGACAACTCTTAAATGCCATCTCTAAGCTGATCACCGCAACTCCGCTAGCAAGCAACCTTCGCTTCCTCATCACCGCCCGTCCAGAAAACGACATTATCTCTTTACTCCCGCCCGGTCCATGCTTGGTCCGTAGGCAAATGGGTGACATCCCCGAGCAGGTCGTCGATGAAGACATCAGAAAGTTCATCCACCATTCCCTTGATCAATACTCTGAGCTCGAGGCATCTTTGCCGAACCATGAGTGGTGCGGACACCTTGTCCAGCATTCACAACATCTCTTCCAGTGGGCATCCACCGCATGCAACTTCATTCAAGGGCTTGGTGCAATCGGACTCAGCCCATGCGAGCGGCTTGAACTACTTCTGGAAACCGACAAAACCGAAGATGTCTACCCCCTGGACGAGTTGTACCGGACCGTGCTACGACAGCTATTTACCATGGAAATAGCACGACGTCGGTTCCGAGACGTGATGGCTATCGTGCTCGCCCTCAACGAACCCCTTCCTCTTACTTCCCTTTCGACTCTCCTCGACGGATACTTGAACATCCGACAAGTCATCCCAGCCATGGCATCATTGTTAGATGGGGTTCTCGATGAAGAGAAGCCCATTCGTCCCCTCCATACCTCCTTCCGTGACTTCCTCCTGGACAAAGCCCGCAGCACCTCCTTCCACGTCCCGATTCTGGCCCAGAATTACCTCACCCTGGGACAAGCAATGCTTGGTTGCATGCACCGTATGCTAAAGTTCAACATCTGTGACCTGAAGGACTCCCGAATACTCAACCATGCTGTCCCTGACCTGCCGAGCCGCGTGAACCAGGTGATCACCCCCCATCTGTCGTACTCTTGCCGATACTGGGCAAACCACCTACAATATGCCACGTGTACCCCAAACTTGCTCCAGGACGTGACCCTCTTCTTTAAAGACTTCTTCCCCTTCTGGCTCGAAGCCATCAGTCTTCTCTCTCTCCTCTTCCCCCAGTCATGCATCCTAGATGCCCTTGAGACCTGTGCCATCCTGCAAAATTGGGCCCAGGTAAGAGATAATGAACTTTGTGTTAGCAAACAAGTACTGAAAGGGATGATACTAGAACCATGAGATTGCCAGCCTAGCATCCGACGCATTCCAATTTATTCAAGTCTTTGCTCCTGTGATCAAAGAATCGACTCCCCATCTGTACTTGTCTGCCATGCCACAGACCCCCACTGGCTCTCCACTCTGCGAGCTTTGGCAAGGCCGACTCCAGAAGCATGCTTCAATCTTAACTGGGCATCCTACTGGTTGGCCTGCAGATCTTCATACCTTGGAAGGTCATACAGATTGGGTTGCCTGTGTTGCCTATTCACCAGATGGAGGGCACATTGTCTCTGGCTCTTGGGACAACACCATCAGGATCTGGGATGCAACCACTGGCCAGTGTGTGGCAGGGCCATTCCAGGGCCACACATTATCAGTCTCTTCTATTGCCTATTCATCAGATGGAAGGCACATTGTCTCTGGCTCTTGGGACAAGACCATCAGGATCTGGGATGCAGCCACTGGCCAGTGTGTGGTGGGGCCAATTTGGGGCCACATGGATGGGGTTACTTCTGTTGGCTATTCACCAGATGGAAGGCATATTGTCTCTGGCTCTGAGGACAACACCATCCAGATCTGGGATGCAACCACTGGCCAGTGTGTGGCAGGGCCACTCCAGGGCCACACAGACTTAGTCACTTCTGTTGCCTATTCACCAGATAGAAGGCACATTGTCTCTGGCTCTCAGGACAACACCATCAGGATCTGGGATGCAACCACTGGCCACTGTGTGGTGGGGCCAAACCAGGGCCACATAGGTGGGGTTAATTCTGTTGCCTATTCATCAGATGGAAGACACATTGTCTCTGGCTCTCAGGACAAGACCATCAGGATCTGGGATGCAACCACTGGCCAGTGTGTAGTGGGGCCAAACCAGGGCCACATAGGTGGGGTTACTTCTGTTGGCTATTCACCAGATGGAAGGCACATTGTCTCTGGCTCTCAGGACAAGACCATCAGGATCTGGGATGCAACCACTGGCCAGTGTGTGGCAGGTCCACTCCAAGGCCACACACAGTTAGTCTCTTCTGTTACCTATTCACTGGATGGAAGGCACATTGTCTCTGGCTCTTGGGATACAACTATCAGGATCTGGAATGCAACCACTGGCCAGTCTAAGACAGGGCCACCCCAGGGCCACACAGACTCAGTCTCTTCTGTTGCCTATTCACCAGATGGAAGGCACATTGTCTCTGGCTCTCAGGACAACACCATCAGGATCTGGGATGCAACCACTGGCCACTGTGTGGTGGGGCCAAACCAGGGCCACATAGGTGGGGTTTTCTCTGTTGCCTATTCACCAGATGGAAGACACATTGTCTCTGGCTCTGGGGACAACACCATCAGGATCTGGAATGCAACCACTGGCCAGTGTACAGCAGGGCCACTCCAGGGTCACACATTATCAGTCTCTTCTGTTGTCTATTCACCAGATGGAAGGTATATTGTCTCTAGCTCTCAGGACAAGACCATCAGGATCTGGGATGCAGCCACTGGCCACTGTGTAGCAGGTCCACTACAGGACCACATGAGTTGGGTCACCTCTGTTGCTTATTCACCAAGTGGAAGGTACATTGTCTCTGGCTCTTGGGACAAGACTATCAGGATCTGGGATGCAACCACTGGCCAGTCTATGACAGGTCCACTCCAGTGCCATGCTAGGGTCACCTCTGTTGCTTATTCACCAGATGGAAGGCACATTGTCTCTGGCTCTGAGCACAATATCATCAGGATCTGGGATACAACCACTGGTCAGTGTGTAGTAGGTCCACTCCAGGGTGACACAAGTTCAAGTTGGGTCAGTTGTGTTGCCTATTCACCAGATGGAAGGCACATTGTCTCTGGCTCTGATGACAACATCATCAGGATCTGGGATGCAACCACTGGCCAGTGTGTGGCTGGACCATTCCAGGGCCACACAAAGCCAGTCATTTCTGTTGCCTATTCACCAGATGGAAGGCACATTGTCTCTAGCTCTGAGGATTGCTCCACCAAGGTGTGGAAGATACAAGATCTTGTTTCCTTTGGTGGATTGTATGCAAATAATGGCTGGATTCAATCTTCAGATCATCTCTGTTATTATTGGCTCACTTCCTGGAACAGGATCAACTATCTTCCTAGTGTTTCTTTAGTCATATCTTCTACTGGTGCACATCAAGCTGAGGTTGATTTATCTGTGTGTGGAGAGTCCTGGGTTACTTGTTGGATGTGATTGTTATCATGGTATCAGCTGTCTTCTACTGGTAGCTAGTCTACCATACTATACCTATGCTAGTGTTCTTTATGCAGTTTATATCAATGTGTTGGCAATACGACACCTGTACACCTGAAAACTGCCACTTCTATTCTGTCTCAGCTATGTTGTACTACTTCCCATTTACAACATGGACCTTTTAATCACGGTGCCTGCAGCCTGGGCAAGTGAAGCATGATCACAAGTCATTTCATGGAAGAACACATGGATGAATTTCACAAAAGATATCCGGTGTAAGTCACTCTACTAGTGCTACTAAGTGCTTCCTTCTGGACACAGACAATAGTCACTCGATGATCATGTCGGAGATTTGCACTGTTGGCAAAGCAGCGGTAATTGCTTTGCTGTGGATCCGACTCGGACGCGTAGCAAGAGCTAGACTTGGTATGGTTCTAACTGGGTCACAATGCGTACTTTTCAACGTGAACACTCATGAGGTTCCTGTTCGAACCATTGAAATCAACGCGAGTAGGTGGGACGGAAGAACGTAGTCCAGAGATGACAGTAGTGTGTCCACTCAGTGGCAAGCACCGCTAGCATGCCAGCCTGGGTGTACTATGCCCCTCCCTCTTCGCCCGCCGTCCTCAAGGCTGGCATGGGAATGTGATCGAGCTACAAGATTGCGACTCATGCCAGTGTGGGAGTTCAAAGAAACAAGCCACATAAAGGTTATTCTGAACGCGATAAGAAGCATAAGGAGACGAGAGCTTAATAGGGGTCTGACTGGAACGATACTTTAGACAATCAGACGAGCAGGTCGAGTGCTCACCGCTTTGCTCCCGTCCCATTACTGCTTCCATTCTCCTTCTCCGCTTGCACCAACTGTGCCCAGCTTCCAACGCATCTCAACCACTGGCATGACCTACTACTTCACGTCCGATGGATCGTGCCCTCAGAGCTTCTGTAGAACGGGCGAGGAACAAACTCCAAGAAACTAGTACGTGCTTGCATGTAGCCTCGCACAAACCGAATTTGATGTGCATTCAGCGTTGTATGCAGGGACGTCAAGGTATGCGGTTGTGAGCTCAAGGTATTGTAGACGGTGGATCTGGTAGTTTCGTTGTCAGGGATTCTGTGGCATGGGCAGGAACGGGCTCCAAGAAACGACGTAGCCTCGCGCAAATGAATTTAATGTGCATTTCATCCGAGTCGTTACATGCGGGGACGCCAATGTATGCGCTTGTGAGTTCAAGGTATTGTGGATTGTGGATCTGGTAATTTCGTCGTCAGATATTTTGTAGAACGGACGGGAACAAATGCCAAGAAACGACATCGTCGCACGTGGCCACGCGCGAACAAATTGGCGAGTACAAGCGCGGGCGAGGATGTCAATGTGTGCGGGTGAGATCGAGGTACGAGGTGGTGACCCGTGGATCTAGTGGTTTTGTGGTCATTGATATTTTAGAACGGACGGGACGAGCCCAAGCTCGGGAACGAGATGACTAGACTCTGAGGCGGAGAAGACTAACCATACGAACGTCGCCCAACGGTATAGACCTGAAGAAATAGTATGAGCCCTTGCCAAATCAGCGAGAGTTACTGCTATGTTCAGAGACCTTTCTCGTCATCGAATTGTCTTTATTGTTGTTCCCGGGCCGTTAGGCATGTGCCCGTGGTATCTGGATGACGCGCTGTGATTTGAGCTTCGTTATCGTCAACGTCCTGCACCTATTAGCATTCAACGTTCAATTTGATAGGCCGTCGCGACAGTGTTGTGCTCTAGTTTGACGTGGCTGCGTGTGTCTGTCACGGAAATAGAAGAAATACGGTAGCAACTCAAAAAAAGTTGGCCTGAGAACTGAGTCGGTTCCGAGCGACTCGTGGATTCATTTGCAAACTGTAGCCTAGGCTGCGATCATCAAGCAAATTCCGACCTCGTAAAGTTTCATGTGGTCCAGTCCACATCATAGTCTGACTATTTCAGAAAAGAATACAATCGTAACGTAGTAGAGAAAGAACACTATCACCATAAGCAATGACATTCTATTACACGGAGGGCAAATTTTCATTTGTCTACTGAACTGTCCCACTTTAGAAGCATTCTATGGAGTTGCGTGAGTCCACGTGCACCTTTGGAGCTTCGAGCACACTTACTGCGGTGAACGATACCAGGGCCAGACTCATCATACTCCTGCTTGGAGCACCAGAGGTTCTGGAAGGTGCTAAGGGAGGCAAGAATAGAACCACCAATCCAGACGGAGTACTTTCGCTCAGGGGGCGCAACGATCTTGACCTGTGAAGGGAGTGAGACAACGACTCAACATACCCTTGCGACAACGCACCTTCATGCTCGAGGGTGAGAGGGACGTCAATTCCTTTTGCATCCGGTCCGCGATACCAGGGAACATGGTAGTACCACCAGAAAGAACAACATTACCGTATAAGTCACGACGGATATCGAGATCACACTTGAAGATCGAGTTGTACCTGAATCAAAGCGGTCAAGCGGGGGTATATTGGTCGGTCGTTTCGGCGACGTACGTGGTTTCGTGAATACCGGCAGCCTCAAGACCAAGGAAGGCGGGCTGGAAGAGAGCCTCAGGTGCACGGAATCTAGACGACGAAGGGATCAATGGTGTGAACTCCACTCAGAGGCAAGGTACCGACCGCTCGTTGCCGATGGTAATGACTTGACCGTCAGGAAGCTCGTAGCTCTTCTCAAGAGCAGAAGACTGAGCAGCTGTCTGGAGCTCTTGCTCGAAATCAAGGGCAACATAGCAAAGCTTTTCTTTGATGTCACGGACGATTTCACGTTCAGCGGTCGTCGTGAAGGAGTAGCCACGCTCGATCAAGTTCTTGATCAAGTAGTCCGTCAGGTCACGGCCAGCAAGATCGAGACGAAGGATAGCGTGAGGGAGAGCGAAACCCTCGTAGATGGGGACAGTGTGGGTGACACCATCACCAGAGTCCATGACGATACCCGTTGTACGACCAGAGGCATAGAGCGACAAGACGGCTTGGATGGCAACGTAGAATGCGGGAGCGTTGAATGTCTCGAACATGATCTGGGTCATCTTTTCACGGTTGGCCTTAGGGTTTAGGGGAGCCTCGGTGAGCAGAACGGGGTGCTCTTCTGGGGCGACACGAAGTTCATTGTAGAAAGTGTGGTGCCAGATCTTTTCCATGTCATCCCAGTTCGTTACAATACCGTGCTCGATCGGGTACTTCAAGGTAAGGATACCACGCTTCGATTGGGCCTCGTCACTGGCACAATATGAGCGACTGAAGTGATAGGTTGAGCGAAGTAACCTACCCGACATAAGAATCTTTCTGGCCCATACCAACCATCACACCCTGGTGACGGGGACGCCCGACGATGGACCTGTCAATTCGTTGTAAGACTTTAGTAAAGTGAAACCCTTGACCACGTACGGGAACACGGCACGAGGGGCATCATCGCCTGAAAACGAGCCAGTTAGACGCAAACGTAAAGGATGACAGAAAGAGAGCGTGTACCAGCGACTAGAAAGAGATCAGCGCAAGTTTTTACAGGAATTCGATAGCACTTACAACCAGCCTTGCACATGCCGGAACCATTGTCGATGACCTGGACGACGACGGATGAGCGCGTTGTCGATTTCTGAAAAAACCGAACAGTGAATTACTTACGAGGGCAGCTACTTCGTCTTCCATGGTAGATAATTGGAGAGGTAGATTGAGTTGTGTGGGCGAGAGATGGAAGGGAGATGAAGGCTGATCAGTCGGAGTATTTCAGCTTTCAAACCCAGTTGCCGCAGTGATCCCAAAACAAGAAAAAACAACATTCTCGGCCTTGTCCGTGGATGTCTCCCTAATAGTACGGAAGTTCTACTTGTACTCAGTGCGCAGCGAACGGCGTAGCTCTCGGTGACATCTAGAATGAGTTCCCACTCAAGTATGGAGAACGCAGTCGTGTTGTACGAGAAACTGAGGGTACGTTCATACACTTACATTGCCTCACGGTGAACTAGCCGTGACGACCGGACAGGACACGATGCATGAGCATGACAACCGGTAAATACAGGCGATTTTTTCTCACTGCGGCGCGTGGCCTCCACTTGAGAATTTGATGGGCCAGTTGCCATACTTTCTTTGGTCATTGCTACACCTGCCATAATCGGGTAGATCGTCAAAGTCAATGGTCATGGGTATTGCGTCCCTTTCCTCGTATTTCTTGACTCAATGACGCGCCTAAACACGATCAGTGGGCCTCTGATTTGCTGTAGTAACCCACAGGAGCCACCCGTGCGAACAGAACGTCCTCGTCAGCCTCCCGCACAGCATCCTATATCATCTGAGGTGCGTAGTCTCAGGCTATGATTAGCGATCAACATCCCATCGGCTTGATTTACCGTGATGCCACCGACGCAGAGCACAGTGATCGCAGCACCGACGTCAACCGCATCGCCCGCGCCACCCGGCCACCGTAATCATGTCTCCGTCCCCGCCACGGTCGTGCTCGCTCTCTTCCTATTTATGATGGCCGCTCTCGCCGTCGCCGTCGTCCTCCGCCAACGCAAAGCAATGGCAGCCTTCAAACGCAAGGCAAACACCTCACGAGAGAAACTGCTGTCTGTTTGCACTACCCCCAAGCCAAGTTGGTCGTTCCCGTGGTCCCGGTCCAAGCCCACGCCAACCCGCGCCGCAGCAGCCAACAGCACCACCACCGACATATGCTCGTACGATCCACCCGCAGTCGGCGCGCTACACGCCGCGAGCGTCCTCGCTGCGGCACCCTGCCAAGTCTTTTCAGCCCCTATGACGATGATGCACTTTCGGATCCCTCTCCAGGATAAAACCATCCTCATACTTGGTGCACCATGGTACCCTGTTCATTGCGGAGCGCAGTGCTGTGGTGCTCCAGCGGTGAGGATATTCTCTTACGAGACAACGAGCATAGGTGTGGTGGCATGAGCTCTGATATCCTTCGTTCTTTGCAGGGCGACTATTCGGAAACATGTCAACGATCGCAGCAGACGCGACATTCCCCCCAAAGTCCCTTCGTTCATCAATTTTCTGTCCCGCCAGACGACGACCAACCTAGCTGACCGTCGGGACCAGCAGCAACGACCTCGACTCCGACTCATCTCCAGAGAATCGCGTAATGACTTGGGCGACGTCAAATGCACACGGGAGGGAATACAGACGATTAAAAGACCATACTATTTCTCAGTATTACAGAAATATCAACCTTGCTAATATACAGTACCCAAGCTAAATATGCGGACTATTAGCACTTTGGTAGTGTTGCTACCTTCTCCTAGAACAACCACGACGGGAAAAGCTTGTGCGCCGCCAAATCTTGCGGGCGGTAGGCACCGTGAAAACCAAAACCGATGACACAGTCCATGCTCGCTCTGCCCACCTCCTTCATGCTCTTGGCGTCCAACACCAACAAGTAGCTCTTCTCCGAAAACCCGTCGAGCACGACGCTCAAAAGGACACCGCCGTCCTCTGCGCCGTCAGGATCCGCAACGAAAATCGGCTCGCCGGGGCTGTGTCCCTCTACAGACCAGTACGTCGGCCTGTGCGTTTTCGTGTCATACTTGACGATACCATCAAAGAACGTGCTCAATCCACGGTCGCAGACCCCGTAGATGTACCGCGAGGGACGGGTGAGGAGTCGTGGATTGATGATGGGAAGGTCGCACGAGTGGTCGTGCTCAGCGGTGAACATGGTAACAGCCTTCTGAGCCTTGAAAGGTGAGGTTGTAATGGCATTGACCTTCGGCAAGCGCCAGCGTCGCAAGAACACATCACAGTTGCCGCTGCGCTTCTCGCCTACATAGTCAAGCGAGGCAGGGGAGGTGGACTTGATGTTGTTGTAATAGAAGCGTTTGATAACGTCGAGGTTCTTATAGATCGAAAGGTCTGCGATGATGTCGACTTGCAAGCAGTGCGTAGCTTCCGAACTGGAATTCACCTCCCAGGCATTGACGGCGTGGAAACAGAAGAACGGATCGCATTCGTACTTGGCAACGAGACCTTTGTCGTAATTACGGTCTATGACATACCACAAAGCCTTCTTCGACGGGTCGAATGGGGCAATGGCATCCAGCATGTTGTGCTCCCACAAGATCTTTGCGCCGTGCCAGGCATAGTGACCGCCCCAAACACACAAGATGAAGTAATTCTCCGTAATGAGGGAGGAATGTAGGTAAGCACCTGGCGCGTCCGTGATGGTCGCTAAAATTTCTGTCTTGCCTGTAGCAGCAGACACGCGAAAGACCCTGTAGATGCTCTCTTTGCCAAGAGCAAGGTTGTAGTTGTACAGGTCTCCGGTGACCGGGTCTGACTGGGCGTGAGCAGCAGAGAGGTTGCCGGTGAGTTCAGGGTGGAGAACGCTTTGGTTGCAAACACCCATGGGCTCGAGTGTCTTAGGTTCGATTTCGCGTAGAGTAGAAGTGTCCGTCTTGACCCAGAGGGATTGGATGCCCGATGCATGACCTCCTTTCTTCTTCCCGGCGCTCGTATCAATGTCCTTCAGACCGGGTGGGTTCACGGAGAGCGTGACACCGATATTGACCTGATCCTGGGGCGGCTGCGGATCTGGAACGAACATGCTCCTGACTTTTCTGAAAAAGCTGACACAAGGGTCACGCTTCTGGCCAAAGCTGAAACCACCCATCTTGCCTGTCTTGCGGATATTCTCGATGAGTGGATCGACACTCCGGCGCGAGTTGTAGATGACGCGTGTGGTGGAGTCCGATTGGACGATCTGGAAGCGGTGGTTCTGCGAGAAACCATCGAACCAGTGGTCGACGGAGAAGGTTTTGCCGTCGTTTGCTTTTACTTGGTGGCCGCCTGGACCGGTGCGGTAAAGAGTGCCGGAAACGTAGGATGGGATGGTCCCGGATACCTGGAGCTCGACAGGCTCCTTTTCCTCATGCATGACGTCAAACTAGAGTATCATGCCAATTCAGCGAATACAACGTCGGGGCGTTAGAGAGGAGAGACATACCCCAGCATCATTGGGCCAGTTGTTAAACGGTTGGGACATGACTGTCTGAAGGGCTCACTGGCAAGTTGGGAATTTCGAGATTGCGTATGACGGGAATACACCCCTTTTTGATGAGACTTATCATATTGGAAAGCAGTGCTATGACACTGCTTTCAATGATCCACTCAGGCTGTCCCGCCGTGATGGCGAGTCGGAAAACGTGTTCCTCATCAATTCCGATGTGAAAATGGAAAGAAAAGAAAGTCCAGTCCTAACTGCTGGCCTTGAGGTCTTGGGAGCTAACGCAGTGCCTGTTATAAAGCTAAAATATAATATGCACGAAGAAAGTCGTTGAGTGTCGTGTCGTGGGATAACCCGGTTGCACAGCCACATTGCTGGACTTTATTACCATCGTCCACCTAGTACACACAACAGACTGCCAGCCGCGAGCCCGAACCAACCCGCTGGTCAGCCTCTCAATAGCTTTCTTACTTAAGTAAAATCCAGACTTGTCCGGTATGTTGCCTCCTTCAACCTCGTGCTCGCTCTTGGTCTTCGTCGCTGTCTATCGTTTCTTGCACTCGACCTCCGAATCGTTCCCCGATGGCACCTCGAGTTACCCCCACACTGACCAGCCAGTCCTCCGCGGGCTCAATGCCTGCACCTTCCGCGGCAGGTGCCAAGGTATTCATCCCCGAGTTGCTCCTGATCTTCTTCGGTCTCTGCTTTGCCTACACGCTGTCCTACGTCATATACCGGATCATCAAGGCCCGTAAGCGCAATCCGGCAAATGATATCCCAGACTCCCCCGACAGCGGCGTGACCCGGTTTATGAGTACCTCTCCTTTCGATCACATCATGATGTGTGTCCTAACCACGCTTCCCAGATGGTGCACGCCTCGTGCTCAACTTTAACAGCCAGCGCAAACCAACGACGCCGATTCCGAGCGAGCAACCAAACGTGCGTCCAAACCATATGTCCATCGCTCACTTACTCTTTTCACCGCATTTCAGACGGTCGACGAGGAGAAACCTCTGTCGGATCCCTTGCATCAAGCTTCGTCGAGTAGTAGCCCCGCAGACTCGTCTTCCACGCCGTCCAGCAACTTCATGCCCTCTTTCACTATGCACCCTAGTCGAGAGCCCGAGCTCGAACTGGGCGACGAACACGGCCTGTCTGTATCGCAAGGGACCATTCCAGCCCCGACCTCGACCTCAGTCCCGACGCAGCAACCCTTTTCCCAGCGCATGGCAGCCAAAGTCAAGCTTCTTTCGAGGGACCGCGCGGAAGCCATCGCGCTCGATCCAAAGCTCGCCCCTGTTCAGGGTCCTCTCCGGCCCCTATCCATGATCCCTAGTCCGTCGCGCAACAAAAGGAGGACCTTGTTCGGCCTTGGGTTGAAGCATACGCATTCGCGGAAGCGCAGTGGGGACCCAGGAACGGACTCGGAAGCGCAGTGAGACCCAGATATGCCGATTGCTGATCAACGGACGGTTTTTGACGTGTGATGTTGAGACATTCGATCTCTTTCAGCCTTTTTTTGCCGATTTGCCTTGCATGTGTCTTATGTACTTTTCTTTGAATTCATGTTTTCAACTCGTTTGCCTAGAAGTCGTCCCTTCATGCACGCTTCTACCAAGTTCCTAAGAGGACGTTTCCATAAGATATACATACAAGGTATCAGCAACGACCGCTCGCCACTGTGCCAGTTACAAGTACACGTGCCTGCCCCATGAGATTCCTTGGTTCGATCACTTGCGAGAATAATACCTCGATGGCCGCATCTCGGACTTGGATCGAGCCAGTCGCCCGTCCGCCATGAACACGTCCTCCTTGTGCACTACCTCCCACGCGCCATCATCCTCCAACAGTCGCTTCTTCTCGTCCCGAAGAGAGTCGCTGCGCGAAACAAACATCCCACCTCCACCAGCGGGCCTTCGTCTCAGGGTCGTCCGGCGCCGGACAATCTCGACGACGTTTTGCACTACGGGCATCGCCGCCTGCGCGATCTTTTCGCTCGTCGGGGACTCAACGCCGGATTGGGCCGCGGTGATGTACCCCGAGGGAAGGATGTCGCTGAACGTGTTGGCGGGTTTGGGGGACCACTGTCTCAGTGCTGGGTCACGGAACTCTGTGTGAGATAAGAACCAAGTGAAATGAACCAGCTCGTCAGCAAACGTCTCTTCGTAACGCGGATCGAGACAAGGAACAAATGGACAAAGGGGGGAGAGAATTGGAGAATGAAATGCACACGTGCCTGTAATGGTGACGCTGCGACGATGTGGGAGAGGTCCGTTCACGGGTTTGAGAACGCCGTATTCGTCGCCTGGTGCGCTGGTGTAGAGCTGGCCTGAGCGATCGCGAAAGGTATAACGCTGGGTATCCGCATCGTAAGCAATCCGTCGCATCCCTTCAGGGAGTCGGTATGAATCCTGTCACAACTCGGCGTCAATATCGTGCGTCATTTTATTTTCCCGATTGCAACAAGGGGTGCCTCGAGAAACGTACCTCGTTGTACTGAGAAAAACGGCTGTTGGTCGTAGTCATGACTGTGAGGATGGTGGTGGTAGAAAAAGAAGAAAGGTGGGGTCAATGCGATGTTGGCATGGTGCGGAGCAGCCTGAGGTCAATAAATGGATGACAGGGGCTGTGACAAGTGCTTCCATGTCACGACCCTCCAAAGAGGGGTGAACCGGTGATTCAATAGTCGTCTGTCTTAGCAAACAGCTCCGAACACTAGGTTACAGAGCGTAATTCTGGTAGCAAGCCGGCGTCGCCCGCGAGGAAATTAGTGGCAAATCACACGCCTTCACAGCAACTAGATCAAAGTTGAAACGTTGATGTATCCCTTGATATCTTTGTTGTTGTAGCATGGCATCACAAGGCCGTGCGATTGATCTTCTCAATCTTATGCACATGTTCCGGGTGCCAAGTGGTTTGCTCGACCCGACAGTGCCACAAAATTTATGGTCCGGATTCCTTTAAACTCGCCTCAGGAGGGCACAAGGTCCACGCATCTCAATGGACGCAGGACCTTCTGTCTCTGAGATGTTTACAAAAGAAAAGACGGCACTCAAGTGGCAGCTCATCAGCTTCTCAGGTATAAGGGAAAAAACACACGTCTACCATGGAAACCCTAGTACATCAAATTGCCCACCGTGGACGGACTTCCGTCGTCATTGTATAAGCATGATCCGGTCCCGACGTACGCTACTCCCGAGGCGTCGTTTACCTCGAACAGGGATGGAGAGGTGGCCACGAACGGGAAGTAGAGTTGCACATAAGATGCACCGTCGAGGAAGGGGAAGGCTTGCTCGAAAAAGGAAACCCTTATAACCATGTCAGAAACGACGACGTAGGTGGTGTGAATTGGAGTAAACTGACTGGTCAGCCTGTCCACCAGCGGGGTTTTGGAGAGCGAACTCCGTTATGACCAATTGGTATTCCTTGGGGCATAATGTCAATGCCTTGCGTGCGCGTCAAGATCGGTCTTGGCAGCTTACGGGGAACTGAGCGTTCGCAGATTCGACATAGCTCTGGAACTCTGCAAATGAGTCTCTGAATATGTATCATGAGGGTGTGCGTAAGGTAGAAAAACGGCCTGCCAATTACCCGTACCAGTGCTACCGACCCGCAGATCAACAGGCTGCCGATCAAGAAAAATGAACTTGACTTACCAGATTGATGTAATCGAAATAACACTGTCCAGCACAGGCTGAGATCATTTCGGAAACCCAACTCAGGCCTTCGCCGGCCGTTGTGCTCGAAGTGACAGCAGGAAGAGCCTTCTTGATGGCCTGTTTCGTTCCCTATTAGTCGATGCTCACATGGGTCTATCTATACTGTCTTACCAGAGGATTAATGTATTCGATGTACCAAGAAGCAGCATCGCTCGGAGAAATACCGTTAATATCGGGTTCATTCAAGCTGAACACGGCTACACGAGATCAAAATTGTTGAGACGGTATGAGGCAGAGGTATCGAGAAAGAGACGTACTTGCCCACCCTTGGGCTTGCCAGCGAGACTCCAGATCTGCGATAGGGCTCGAACTACAGTCGAGGCAGCGTTGCATGCCGATGAAGCCCAGGCCACCGTTTCCGTTGGTCGAGGGTGGTGCGTAGGTTTCGTAGTCATAACTAGGGATGCAGGATCATATGAGTGAATGGGTGAGATGCGAGATTGAAATGGCAGTTGCATACATGGCGACCACTTCACCGTCACCATTGTTTAACACGCCAGGGTCACTGTTCTAGTCAGTCAAAAGGGGGAACGTATAGCCCGAAGAAAACGTCGCACAGAGATCCGTTGTCTAGAGAAAGAAACGAGGTCAATTACAAGGGATGAGGCGATCGTTGCATCCTTACACCAAGGCCAGCAAAGACCCCTCTTGCCTGCCTGTGCCGCGGCGGCGAATACGGAGAGAAAAACTAAGGCAGAGGACAACATCACGGAGGTAAAAGAGCAGACGCATGATGGCGACACTTGCACTGTATTTATCCCATGGCGCTGTTCAGTCTGGACACAATGCAACTGCATGACCCAAAAGACGTTGGCCCATGTGAGCCCTGTGCGTCGGTCAGAAGACACATCATCGACCACATGTTTATTTTGGATATCGATCACGCCTGACTAGGGCTGATGAACCAAAGATTCGTCGCCTTGTGCGAAACATAGTATACTTGGTCGCCGTTGCGGCGCGATTCGGACGTACCGGATGTAGCAAGTTGACCTTGAATAGAATCGGTGGCGTTGGATCCTTTGCTAAGAAGCTCACCTGAATTATGAATAGCTCATGGCACATGTGGGGGGCCACAGCCTATGATCACGGCGACTGTCTGTTGGTTGACTGATCTCCGCGCTGCCGTCGGGAGGATGTTCATGTGCTCCGTCGTAGCAAATATAACATAGTTTTCTGGAATCAGGGACCGGAAGATTGATCAAACCATCTTTAAGCGTCACTTGGAAACTTACTGATGTTCGGAACTTGATTGGACTTGGAACTTCTTTTGTCTTTGACCGCGTGACAGTATACTCGTCATTACGTAATATCCGGAGACGCGTCATCTTGAAGCAGGCGCAACTTGCCAGTCAACGTCGACGGTCCGTTCAAAATGCCTCTTGAAGCGACAATGATGGTTATCGACAATTCCGAGTACATGCGGAATGGCGACTACACGCCTTCGCGATTTGATGCCCAGTCCGACGCCGTTAATACCATCTTCCAGACAAAGACCGACTCCAACCCAGAGAACACTGTCGGACTTATGACCATGGCTCACAAAGGGTGCGTAAGTGTCTGTCTCTTTTGTCGCATGCTGTGTATACATCATCGTGCTCAGCCCAGAAGTCCTTGTGACGCACTCCAAGGACCTCGGTCAGATCCTCAAAGCGATCCATACCGCCGCGTCCAAGATCGGTGGCTCGATAGACATCCCCACCGCAATCAACATTGCTCTGCTCGCACTCAAACACCGTGAAAACAAGAACCTCCGGCAGCGCATAGTCGTCTTCGTGGGCTCACCATTGCAGGGCGCGGGTGCGGACGAGCGGGAGATGATCAAACTCGCCAAGAAACTCAAAAAGAACAATGTGGCCATCGACTTTATCTCTTTCGGGGATGGTATCGAAGAGGGCGAATCGAACCTGCTCAGATTGTTTATCGACAACGCTACCAGCGGAGATAATTCGTGAGTTGTCACTACCCGGTCAGACTAACGAACATCTAATACGCGGTATTCGGATATAGACATTTGGTGTCAGTGCCTCCCGGCCCACATCTACTTTCAGATTTCGTGCTGTCCTCTCCGATTTTGTCGGAGGACCGTGGTATACCGCCAGGCGCGATGGATGATGCAGCCGGTCCATCCGGTTCTGGTGGTGCAAACAACTTTGAGTTTGGCGTTGATCCCAGTCTCGATCCAGAACTTGCCATGGTGAGGCATAAAGGGCTACGGGATGCTAGTTCAGCGCTGACTCTGATGTAGGCATTGCGTATGTCAATGGAGGAAGAGCAAGCACGGCAAGCCGCAGAAGAGCAAGCGCATCAAGCAGCGGAAAATGCTGCCGCATCCACTGAACGTGCCGACGTCGCTGCAGATATCGACGCGGATGAGGACGCTTTGCTTCAACAAGCGCTCGCCATGTCTGAGGGTCGGGATGTTGACATGGAAGAGGATCAAGGTGACGATGATGAGATCGATGAGGAAGAGGCAATCGCTCGAGCGATCGAGATGAGTATGAAACAAGATCAAGGTGAACAGAAGAAACAGTAGCGGTCGTGTGGTTCTTCTAGTGCTTGCGACGTAGGTGCCATTGTACTTACACCAGTGTATATTTTCCTTGACTACGAGCCAGAGCTCAAAGTTGCAGAAATATATCAGAGCAAAGCACCCATGGACATGAAGAACATGTGCAATGTAATATGCAATTATTCTATGCCTACTTCACTTTCTGTAATTTGTGTCGTATCATTAGCAGTTGACGGAGCGCGGACACGCAAAGTAGTGAGTGAGTAATCGTCTCCAATGGTGTGGGTCTGTCTCTCACACTCCTTGAGGTTGAAAAAAATCCGACAGGCAAGGACGCTATGAACCGCTACCTGTGCGCTGTTAGGAACAACAGAGAGTGAGGCACTGCGCATGTCGAGGACATAGGGAGATTACGAACGTATCAGGAGCAGCTATATATGTGATCTGTGGGCGGAGACGTGGTCAATGCTGGGCGACTGGGCACAGTTCTAAGCATACTCACCGGGGCGGCGATCATCACAGCCATGTTGATCCCGGACATTACTAGTTAATATTTTTGGTCAAAGGACGGTGATGCGCGGCAAAGAGGGATCACTCACTGATGATCCACGACATGTACATGATACCGTCCCAATATAACGTATTCAACGCTGTACTGCGGAAGCCCCGATAAGTTCGGAACTTTCTCCAAGAACACATGGCTTGAAGGACTGGAGGAGAATCAGTTTAGATGGGAGAAAACTTCGAGTAGAACGTACCGATTTCATACAACACCAAGAAGCCATATTCCCATGCGGCATTCCTTGATGATCGGTAAGCGCAATAGGAGGGGTAAAAATCTGTGCCGCTAGCATTTACATTTATCCACGTGTCGCGAGAACCGACCGGACTCACGATAGGGCGAGGTAGCGTCCCCGGGTAGTATAATTTTAAAATTTAGTGCAGTCACTTCAGCGCCTGCAATGAATGCCTGAACAATTGTTAGAGAAGCACCAGGGATGCATCTACGCTCAAAACAAATCTCACCCCCGCCAAAAATAATAGAAAAACTAGTACCCTCCGACTGCGACCCCACAAAGCATACGTGCGAAGAATCAGGACTCCCTCTGAAGAAATTACGCTTGCAGTGAATATGCCTGAAAGGACGCATCAGTGAACGCACAAGATGCGATGAAAGGGTGACTGAACCATCTAGGCCTAAGATGAAGTTTCCACACTTCAAATGAAGATTGAAAAGATGTGCGGGTGAGTTCAACGAAAAGACTCACTCCTGCATCCACCAGAGCAGCTACATAATGGAGTTGTCTTCAGATACTCCTTATAGTCGAAAGAAATTGTGGAACGGACCATAACACGTTAGTGAGGAAGTAATAAAGGAGAGGTATCTTGTTAGTGAGAATATTATCCGTGTCACTTCCCACTTGGTACCCCATACATGTTTGACCTGATTCCGCCTCCGAGGATCATCCGACGTTGAATGCCAAAACGGATGTAACGTACCTCTAAAGAGAATGTCAAACAGTAATCGAATACCTAGAGGGTGCAAGCGACGTCAAGTCTGACGACAGCCGTCTCAGACAGCAGCGCACATACAAAGACTGCCAACGCAGCGACTACAATAGAGATAAACTGACAAGGTGGAGAAAAGGTGTCAGATCGTGGCATACCGTTGAGGAACTGGCAAGTGGACCTTTGCCGGTCAGTATCTGTTATCAGTAGAGCCAATAAAGGTGAACACACCCTTGAAAATTGGATGCGAAAAAGGTCAGTCAGGTCGTTGTCGGATGGGTATACAGAGGACATCACTCGGACGTTGAGGGCATTGAGAAAGTGGGGGCATAAAACCCATGAGGCCTTATAGCGGGCGATAGTAGCGACGGTTAACGTTTACCAAGTACGGAAAATGCCCACTGCGGTAATCAATTGCTTGCCGTGCCAGTGCAACTCTACAAAATCCTCTCGTTCGTGTCCATAATCCTCGTCCCTGCATGCCAGTGTGATGGGCCAAATGTGCCAAATTAGATTGGCATTTCTGCACATGTTTCATAACCATACTTCCTGGGGAAAGGGTGGATAGGCTCTTGAACGTTGAGGTCGCGCGGATGTTTTTGACGCGCTTCCATCCGGAGAATGTGACTCATACTGCGACTCGTGCATCATCGATATCCATCACATCAGTGACAGCATTCTCCATGCAGGACATCAATCCAGATCTGATGGTATCAGTGAATCAGACCGAAGTAAGACCGGTGTATCCAACTGTAACTCGAACTTGGACTAAAGCCTTCAGCCTAGGCAGGTCCTGATCACAGCGGTCGTCATTGTTTGGTGGCCATTTCAATCCATTATTGCTGTCAAGGCTTATAATAAAAATCGCTTGAATATCAATTAAGAGCCTCCTGGGGACGTTCTCCATTTAGATGTAACGAGTAAAGCACGGTTGGTACCGGCTAGTAGTTTGCATGCGCGTTGAAAATTTGCCACAACCGGAAATTTCTTCCAAGGCTCATCAAGTAGGTCTGCGCACCTTGCCCAGACCAAGAATGCTGATGAATTGCTACTAGGGGTCGGACTGCACCGTGACTACTATGATTCAGCCAAGAACTTGAAGAAGCCGCACAGTTCGCCATCTCGACAATTTGATGATTTACTCAAGTTCAATTTGAGCCGGAGAGAAAGCGAATCATCTACGGGTGAGACCCAGGGCAACCTGATGACAACTAGATGTGCTGTGTTCAAGCTATGTTCAAGTTCCAGGGAGGCGTGAAGTAACCGTCGTATCTTTGGATCAGACATGAAAACCTGATACCAATCCCGACAGTCGTACATGATACATGGTGAATATCACGTTCCCGAGTGGGTCCCGTGTTTGTATGGATATCTGGTTCACAAGGGCCCATTGTTACAATCAAAGGTGGACAATTTGACTCTGCACAGCTGACTGCTAGGGAACACTGTCTGTTCGATCCCATTTCATTGTCACCCGAGGTACGTCGTGTCGTTCCAGCGAGAATTCTTTCCCGTTCGATTTTGAGAAGATGAGTCCGTGCTATATAGGGTTGTGGTCAAGCAATATCGCGGCTAGCAGCTCCAACAATTCGAAGTATCGTGTTGGGTCACACAAGGCGCTATCCTCGTCAGCCACCTAATTGTAATTACGACGCACTTCCAGCCGCACCGCAAGTCAATCCCGTCGGTCCTGGTTCCAATCTTTAGTCCTAAGAGGCTGACATTCCAAAGGTACATAAACGACGCACCCATCGTCCTGTTTCTACCAGGTCAGTTGTCATCGAACAATCATGTCCCCGATTCCGTCTCTCACTGCATTCGCGCTCGACGCCACTCCTTCTGCTGCCGATACTGCCGCTGGACAGTCTGCCTCAGTCGCATCCCAGCATGTCCTCACCACGGGCGGCCTTTTGTTCGTTGCAGTCGGCGTTGTCACCCTCGCTGGCTACTTTTACCACGGACGTCGGGCCAGGACGCAGAATGGCTGGGCCGCAGGTCTGAGTGTGTTTTTGTCGTCGCTACGTCCCCGCGGTTCGGTGGGGACTTCGAATGGAGCTCCAACTAACCTACCTATCCCTCCTACGATGGCTTTCGAGGTGAGCCAAGTGCGTAAGTTTGCATCTTGTCCTAGCTGACACGTTCCTCAGCATCACGTTAACATGGTGTATGCGAGACACTTCCATCCCACGCATTGGAACGTGAGTCGACTGAGGTTCACATGATAGTTATTGGTTATAACAGTCTTCCGTAGCTCGTCGAGGCCTATGCTGCGACGCCCTCCACACCAGCCATTTTTGTGGAGGATGAAGCAACGGAAATTCCTGTGTCGGAACCAAAGCCATTCGGAATGACTTCATTCCTGTCTATGGACGACGACGACGACGACGGGAACGACAGTGTATGTGAGAAGCCGAACCGAGTCGGAAGGCCCAAAGTCAAGGCTCCCGCGCCATACGATACGAGATCATCTGTGAACATCAACTTCCGCAACGATGTCATTGGTTCGACGGTCCGTACTGGCGCGTTCCTTACCATTCCGGGGATGGTCGATGACAATCCGGACGATGCGTCTGACGGCTCGTCGTCGTTCGAGTCCTTGCTGGACCTTTACTCTTCGGGTTGCGAGGAGACTCTGGTGATCCCGCCAGCATCGTCTTGCACCCTTCAGCGATTCGGTGAAACAGAGATCTCCATGTCATCTCTAGGTTCAAGATGCCGACACGACGATACCCTGCCCTCCAGCACTAGCTCGTCGAAGCACGCCGACTGCAGGAGCGAGGGAACAGACGCGGCAACTCGATCAGGCGCGCTTCCTTCCATCCCAGAGGAGCTCGAAGAGGATCTGGCCGACAGCTCGTCATTCAGTTCCGACCATTTCGCTTATGATAGGATTTCGACAGTTTTGGGACCATCCGGCGGTACGGAACAGCACGGCGAAGCGTCATTCGATTTCGAGATGGACTCCTGTCACGGTGCGGCATGTGATGGGATCGTGACGACGTCATCAAGAACGGCCGCCAGCATTCAGCAGCATGATGGGACCTCAACCAATCGAGATTGGAATTTCCTATCTACGGCTCACGACGATATACCGATGTGGCCGCAAGGATCAAGAAGCCAAGTCGAAGAGCTTCTACCTCACGAGACGGGTTTACGAGCGAAGATCGATTCATCAAGGGACATTGTTGGTGACCCAGGCATACTCCCGTCTATTTCCGAAGAAATCCAGGGCTTGCATGCGGACTCATCATTCGGATCCCAGTTGGACTACTATTTCTCGGCCTACGATGCGACAACAGCGCCGGGGTCACCACCCGCGACTCGATCTCGACGTCATGGTATGGCCGACATGACGTCTATTGCCGAAAGTCTCAAGGATTCGATTTCGGAAGATGTGCATAAATTGGGGTCTGCGATCTCATCCCCAACTGGTCTCCTCCGACCCTCTGAGTTTGTCGAGACGGATTCAGCTGTGCCATTCAGCTCCCCGGATATTCTTCAGCCCACGGGCGACGGGCGGATTCGTGACATCAGCGGTCGAGATAATTTCGACGACAGCGTACATAATGGTTCGTGCGAACTCGAGACATCCGAAGTGCGCGACGAATGTCTGGACCTAATGCGGAGACTCCTCGAAGAGCTTCGTGATCCCAGCATGGACTGCAGCGCTCGATCGCTGTCTGAGGACAGCGAGTCCACTTACAGCGTCGATGACGAGAACAACGAACTAGTTCCACGCCTCACCCCTACCTTGGGTCTCAACATCCGGCGAAATTCGGTGGTGTCTGCTTCGTCCATTTCTAGGACCGAAACCGAATCGTCAGAAGAGGCACGGACGTATCCGTTCACACCGCCTCCCAAGTCCGCTGCTTTCCTGACGAGGTCGCCCGACGACCCCAAGGCTCGCATACGGTCGTCGTTCACTGAGGACGTGCAAGTTGTCTCTCCCACGTCCTTGAGCTCGCCTCCTGCGTCACCGCCGCACCCATTCTTCCGCACCCACAGGAATAGCCTTTTCCTGTATGGTCCTCACTCGCCCATGGAAGACTTACCTCGCTTCTAAGGTACCACGGCCGTCACTCTGCCAACTCGTCCTTACCGTCCAACTCTTGTCATTCCTTTGTAACCCGCTTCTGTTTCTGGATATCATGGTGCGTCACAAGTTTGATTAGCTGTTCTGAAAATTATCCTAACCGTCTTGATTCCCAAGCCAATTCCAACTACTGTCACTCCTTTATCAGTCTCCTGGTGCGTGTTCTCATGTCCTTCCGCTGACCCTTGTTCACGGGCAATATCCTCCACAGCAGCCTTTTTCTCTTGCAGTTTCGGTTCGCATCTGGAATTTGGTTTCTGTTTCTTGGTTTGGTGCGTTCTCGCAGTTCTTACGCTTATTTTTCGGCTCACACTTTACTGAATGCTCAGATTGCGTTACTTTTTGTTTTTTTGCAATTGCCTGGTCTCGTGGTTTGCATCAGGTAACAATATCTCGTCTCCCTCCGTGGCTCTGTTTCATCCGACAGTTTCGTCCAGTTTCGTGGGAGCTGTGCTTGCTCTCTTGGTTTCGGATGTAAGTTCTCGTCTTCGTTCAGTTGCACATCTGACGACCATCGACATCCTTATAGTGGTATCTCGTCGTTTCGGCCAGAAATTTCACGACAGAGCTATGGATGACACGTGGTGTGGTGACCTTCGGGGTGCACTTTCTTCTTCTTTCTTTGCTTCTTCCTGCTTCCATACCTTCCGTTTTCTGACTGCTCAGATCTCCATTCGCCATCTTCTGAACTCGATCGAGGCACATAGGCGACTGTCCTTGGCCTTTCGGTGCGATCCCAGGTCTAGAACAACATTAGCAACAAGTCGAATCAACCACCGAATCCAGATATCACCCATTTACCGAAATGGCCCTCTGCGATATCCCATCGACCACTTTTCATGTACAGTTGCCAACTTTCGCCGAGTTTAACGAAGCCCCCTTTCTCCGCTGGTACAGCGGATGATTTCCTTGCCCTTTGCCGACCTTGGAAACCTGATGCTACGGTCCACCCGTCCGTCTATGCCTCGTTCACTCTTTGCCTGCTCAGCGTTGACACTGTACCTACTAGGCTACGTTCCCATTGATCAAGTTTTTCGACACAGATCCCACTGTCCCAGGTTCATTTCCGACATCGTTGGATATTCGCCTTCCTTCGACCGACTTGAGTGATACAATCACTCGAAGACTCCTACCTTGCTCTTTACCTCATCATCAAACATCCGAGTGCCACATCCTCCCTCCAACGTTCTCATACAATTCATTCCATCGACCTTTGACAACGGCGACACCGTCGCGCCCAAGATTCGTACATTCCGAGATTCTATCCAAACGAGCCAACAATCGATTGTCCTCCCCCTTCCAACGACCTCGTCGCCCATCGCAGATATCGCAGTTTGACAGAAACCGACGGTGGCATGAGCACCACTCCTTCCCCCCTTTATAACAACACCCTTTCCTTCGAAATCACACCCAAGCCTTCTCTCTAGCATGCCCATTTAAGGGCGCGGAGAAAGGTCGCGGGCCGTGGTGACGACTTGGTGTTCTTGCTCGTGCCTGGTTTGACCCGTCCGGTTTCTGTCTCCCTCTTCTCAGCATGTTCTGCGGCGCCGAACGCACTGTACCATGCGACGAGGTTTGGTACGAACGATACGACAACGATGACCGGGACTCGAGATGTTGATGCACGAATCCGCATAACAAGGTTGACCTGATGCAAGTTGGAGAGTTCGAGTTGAAGTGGATGACTCGTCGATGGCAAGAGAACGGGGCGGGACCATTCAAGTCGGATAAAGCGATACTTCCATGTTACGGGACTTGGTCGACGTCGGCAGGCATCTTCATTGGGCTAGGTTAGCAGCGCTTTTCGTCGTGCGAGTGACTCGGGGCGACATTCTTGGCGATATCGAGGTATGGTCAAGTTAGACAACGCGCAACGTTCGTTGCTGGGTTTCCTTTGCACGAGGGTGGTTTCAACGCGATTCGGACTGGGATTCATCGCCAGCTCGGACCGTCGGACGTTCAGAACGGGTCTTGGGTGGTCTTCCCTTGACCCCTTTCCTTGGCGGCATTAGAGTCTAGCATTCAGAAAGGTCAGCTGGTCCTTTTCATTTCTTATTTCACGACCAGTTTGGCTCGCTTTTTCTTCCTTCATCCCTTGGCGGTTGCTTCAAGTTCTAAGTGGTGTAGTTTGTTCTCACGTACGACCCGTCACCCGCCGTATGTCCTTCCATAGCTTTTGTCGTATCAATACCCAGAAAAAAACAGATAACCTATAAAACCCAATGATCTTGTGGGCCCCACCGCTGCAACACATCCGCCGTAGGATCTGGAACCGATATGAATGTAAATCACAGACGCCGGAGCAGGAATCCATATTAGCGATTCCAGCTCGTCTACTACTGCCTATCTCGAAGTCAAGACTGATTCAAGACTCGGAACTTGAAGGTGCCGTAAATCAACGTTAAATGTTACTAATCAACCGTAAACGATTCGTCCTCCGACAGAGCTCGAGGCCTCACTGACACCTCCTCCCCACATGGATGATCTCTCACTCAGGCTGCCTACCTTCAATAGATGAGTCCTTCCTCTGGATTCCTGGACACGTGCCCACATCACCCGCAAGCTACGATGAAATACCCTCCCTATTCCCGTTCCCGCTCACTTCTGTCACCACTCCTCCGGATCAGCAATTTGACCACGGCCTATGATAACTATCCGAACTTGGCGCTCTTGGCTGCCAAGAAAAAGAACCAAAAGTGATCGAAGTGGTGAAAGGGATAAAACCAAGTACCAAACCGAGAAAGTGCCAGATAACTTTAGTTGAATTATTGATGGGCCTGAGGTTGGCAGCGGTCCAACAAACAAGGGCAGGTATGTGCAGGACGGGCGGAAATGCCTTGGAGGTTCTCGGCCCATGCAAGGACACCGAGATTGGAGCCGATATGTGTGTATGATGATTCAAGTATGATTGAGAGAAGACGACTCGGACGTATATTACATTCTTATCAGAAAGGTCCGTCGGTATTTGTTCGACTTGCGCAGCATGATGGCGGATAAGAAGTTGGAATCGTGGAGCTTGTTAGGATGCGCAGTGCGCCACTGGACGTGCTCATTGAATGGGACTCAGTCACGAGGTGACCCTATATTAATGGTCTGGTACGTGTAGAAAAAAACTCGATTCACCCCGACTTATCTTCCACCCGCGGCTCGCCTTGAACTCTGGCCATGTCAGCTGAAGCCCAGCTTGAAGCTCTGATCGACATGATCACCACCTCCGCTCGCCAAGCTATTGCCGAGTACAAGAAGGGTGGTAATGATGTCCCTACAATCCACTCCAAGGAATGTCACCCCGTTGATTTCGCAACCAATAATATTGCGCTCAAGAAAGCTGTGAGGCTGCTCGAGGGTGCTTGTCAGCAGCTGTGTGCGTCATTGGCACCGCCTCAGCACACTCTTTACAATGTGAGTTGCAGTGGATCAATTCTGGCGGAGAGAATGGCCGGCTAACGACCTTTGCATCATCATCAAAGTATGCAATGCCTCTAGAATGGGCGTGCGTGCGCGTCGTCATTCGGGCAAGGGTCGCCGATGTACTGGCGAAATATCCAGACGGCCTCCACGTCGATGAGCTAGCCAAGATGGTTAGACTGGAAAAGGGGAAGCTTGCTCGTGTCCTTCGTCTTCTTGCAACGAAGGGATGCTTCACTGAAGGTATGGCCCTGCTTCCTATCACCCAGCGGTAATGTCTCATACTTCCTAATCTCTCCAATCTCAGTCAAGCCAAATACCTTTGCAAACAACCGTATTTCTCTGAGCACACTCGCGAGTTCCAACGTCTCCGCTCTCTCACTTGCGTGCGCAGAGGATACGCCCCATGCTGCGGTTGTATTATACGAGTCGATGACGGAACCAGAGTTTGCGACAAGCTATGATCCAGAGAAGTCCGCCCTCATGTATGCACTCAAAAAGAAGGGTATCAGTGGTAAGGCATTTGATCTGTTGATGAAAAACGTAAGTCGCTTCTTCTTGATCATCCTCCGTCAGTTTTACTATGGCGCTTCTCCGCTGACTTTGTATTATACTATCCAGCCCGAGAAACTCGAAGTAAGATGTCCAATTATCATCTTTTGGACAGTATCTCATGCAAGAGTAGAGATTCCAGCGCGCTATGATCGGGCAAGGCGACGTCACGGGCTCTCTCTCTATTTTGCACTGTATGTGGACTTTTCTCTGTTGTCTACTGGCAGTCGACATCCTCCTTGGACAGACTATCCATGGAATGAGGTGAAAACTATTTGCGATATTGGGGGTAATGTCGGGACAGCTGCTCGGCCACTTTTGAAAATGTACCCCCATCTCATGATCGTTGAGCAAGACCTCCCCGAAGTTTTGATTCGGGCCAAGGAAGTAAGCATATAGTTCGTTGTTTTTGAATTGATGGATCTGTGCGTCGCGAGACCATTGTCCTCGCGCCATCGTGACCATTATGGAGAGCTAAAGTCGTTGTCTGATATAGGTCTGGGCGAAGGACATGCCAGAGGCATTAGAAAACACTCAGGTTGAATTCGTTCCTCTCAACTTCTTGGAACAGAGTCCTGTCAGTGGCCAAGACGTGTACTATGTGCGTGTTTCTTCTCTTGGTGTCCTTCGAATCGTGACGGTTTCTGCAAGCTCCGTCACATCATTCATGACTGGCCTGATCACAAGGCCGCGATCATCATGAAGAATATCAGAACTGCGATGGCGCCTCATAGTCGGTTGCTCATTCGTACGTTCTTGCTTCCCTTTCCGTTCTGTCGACGCCATTGCCCGAGACCTGACGCGCCGCGACTACTTGTGTCATGGTTAGACGACTATCTCTTGACCGCTGCCACCCATGATCCGAACGCGGCATCATTAGGCGCAGACGTTGCCCCCGAACCATTGCTGGCCAACTTTGGAAACGGAAACAACCGCAAATACCAACAAGACGTGAACATGTTGCTCTTGCATAATGGCAAGGAGAGGACGTCGGACGATCTGATCGCATTAGGGTACGGCGTTGGCCTCGTATTTCCATGACTTGTTCCTGTTCGTCTCCAACATCACGATCATTGACGACGCTGTCTTTTTCTTTGCAGATCTGCGGCTGGCCTGCGGTTGGAGAAGGTGTATGATCTTGCCGAGACTGCAGTCCTAGAGTTTAGGCTGGCGAGTATATCTACTTATCTTGGAGCGACGATCTAACATCCGTCTGATCCAACGTCGTGTAGAACGGACTACAGACCCAGACTTGACAGCACAATATCCAGGCCCGCGAAATGATGTCCAACCTCTAGAAAAACACAGGAAAGGACGTGCTGCATGACAGGAGATTGTTCAGATGTTTCTATGCCTTCTATGTATGCGTTGATTTTTTTTTTGCGCCCTCCGCTTTGTAACATTCTTCGCGTCTCCATTTCATATTCGTTCGATGTAAACTATACTGTTGTCGCATGTATGCCATTGGTCACGCTTTTACCGACGCTGCTCGCCTTCGGTTTGAGTCGCCCGTGATGCTGGCGGGAGTGTTACTCACGGCCTTGAGGCCGCCCCTTTCCCCAATACAATATGTAGTTGAACCACCGGTGGCAGAGCGTGATAAGTTGACATATGGTAGAAATGGTGCAGAAGGAAGACAAAACGTCATACCACAGCTCCGTACAATATAACACCGAGGAGCCATCGAGCCGCCCCTCGCCTTCGGTCTGCACGAACTGTGCGAGAAGCTCCGATCCGTGTGCAGTTACCGCAACGTTGGTGAGCGTGAACTCAACGCCCTTGCCCGGTGTGAGATGTGCGATGATGATCAGCACAGGGAGTGCAAACGCGGTTGAAATCGCCAAGTTCGGCATTGATGCAACAAGAACGAATTCAAAGATAAAATACGTCCGGGAACATAAGCAGTACAAAGATAGCCTGCGAGATACGCTGTGCAGAACCAGAAATCATAGTTGAGCAGGACTGAACATAGCAGAAATTAGGAAGGGGGCACGCACGTTTCGCGGCAGAGTGAATGATCTGGGTGTATCCTTGCGTGATGTCCTCGATGGGATCAAGACTGATCGTAGCCAACGTGCCGTTCGGCGTATCTGTTCCTGGTAGACTTTCGAACTGCGCCTTTCCAAACAATGGACGTGGATTCAAGTAATACATACTCCACTTGCGCCCCATAGAGTGGACTAGCGCTTTGTGAGAGCCTTATCAGCACGATCGAAAACAGAAGTAGTCTGGATTATGTTGCGGTTACCCTGGCGCGTCAGCTTACTGCCAGCCGGAAGTGGTTGCGCATTCAAAATACCTTGGCCTGCGTTTCGCACTTCTCACGTCCCAACGGTAATGTTTGGTAGGCACGTCAAGATGGTCATAGACCATGTCTGGTCAGTCAAGGCGATCGTGAAGGTAGTATTCAAGCCGGTGAGGTCAAGTGTGGGGTCGTGAATGTCCGTCCTGCATCTTATAATGAGACATCGATGAAGAAGGCACTGAAGGGAAGTGCACTACCTCACGCCCCTGCAGCCTCAGGTACGGAGAATCGGCTGCAGTGAGCCTATGCTGAAACGTGGGTGTTAGGCCGGTTGATGGCTACATTGAAAATCACCAGGTTAGTAGCTCGCATTCATTTGATTAACATAACTTGCATTACCTTAACATTCACAGATGAGCGGTGAAGGGCTGAATGTCGGGCGTGAAATTCATTCGGGACTAATGTGCACAGCCACATGATGACCGCACACATGTATTTTCGCAGACGCTCCTCCGGAAGACGATCTGACGCTTGTCGTTTGGTTTGACACATCACGGGCTTTGACTGCTAATACCCCATTGCACGAGAATACGACGAGACATGCACCCTTTTGACTTTCGAATCCAGGACACGATCATGGTAAGTAACGAGGACGACGCACACCAAGGAAAGAATTCCGACCAGCTGAATCGATGCGATGCTAAAGTCGGTTACGGATGACCCGTCAACGCAAGGAATGGCACTGTGGCAAGCGAGGCGAAAGTAAGGCAAAACTTAGCAAAGCAAAAACAGAATAGAACAACAAAAGGTTCCCTATAAATCGACGGCACGACAGCAAGTCCATAATAAAAGGGAGCATGAAGACGAATCGGTCGGCTCCCCGAGATATGATGTTTGAAATTCAACAAGTAGTGACACCGGTTTCAGTGAGGTGGGACCTTGTCCATGACGACAGATTTCTATTTCTTGATGGAGGTGCTATTCATGAGATTAGCCTGAGTACTTGAGGGTACTACCGAAACGTCCGCACGAGATGTAGTCGAATGCGGAGTCAATCCGAACAGTTGGGGCCATTCGCGAACGAAGGGATAGGAAGATGGCACGTCTCCTGAATTGAGAAGTCAACAGGCATGTTAGCGGACGGGCAAGAACAGGATTGCACGGGTACCAGGGCGAGTAGGGAAGGTTGACCGGCCAGAGGGGCGGCGGGAATGAGAAAGAAAGATGATGTTTGCATGTGAGATCAGCTGTGGAGAGGTCAGTGTATCGCGATATGCAGAAAACTGAAGGTATATACCGATGAGATTGGGAATATTTGTATGCACGTATCAACCTTTCAATGAAGCCAGTGAAGGAGACGGACGAATGAGCGCGGCGTGTGCATACGGGTATTTGAACGGTACAGCATTGAACGTATGCGCATGAACACTGCAAGCGAGTCGGAGAACGCGGCGAGGGTCACGACTGAACGTTTATCTCTGACACTGGGCAGAGAGTTTGGAGGTAGGTCAAGGTAATGAAGTGATGGTACGAGATCTTGGAGAGAACCTGGTTTGGATCCCATTGCATGTTCGGATCAGCTTATGAGATGATCACAGGAGGGGCTAGCACCACGATGGGGATAGAAAGGTGGAGCGATATGAGAACAAGCGCCGAGGTCACGGGGCAAAGGAGACACGTGTGTATCGTGCCAGTGAGGCAAAGGGTTGCTATAGTGCTCGTTCTTGCTGTCCTACTTCAAGTTTCATCCACTGACAATGTCTTCCAAATTGCGTCGAGTACTGGCACAAAGAGGTGAGTAGACGGAAAGGATGATCGAAAGGACGGTACTGACGAGAAGCAAGAGTCGAATGAGAATAACACCGGGCCCAGCAATGGCAAGCAAAGGTAAGAGTGGCCAAACCGAGATGGCCAAAGACGCAATACTGACGAGTAGTCGTTCCAACAGGGCAGTGATCGAAATCGATGGCCGAGCCCACATATATTCAGTCATGTTTATGGCTGATGGGAGCCACGTCTTGGCTGGTGGAGTGGAAGGAAAGATTCGATCTTGGGGGGTAGAAGATGGCAGGGAGGTAGGAGTGCCAATGGACGCGGGGTCGTCGGTCTGCAACATTGTGGCATCACAAGATGGAAAGCGGATCATGAGCGGGGCGAGTAAAGGCATTGCGAGGGTGTTTGATGCGGAGAGTGGAGACATCGTAACGGAGCTGAAAGGACACACAGAGATGGTGAATGCACTCGATGTGTCGCTGGACGGGACAAAAATCGCGACGGGATCAGACGACTTCACTGCCCGCATCTGGCGTTCAAGTGGTGACGAACTGCACAAACTGCAACACAACGGCGATGTGGCTGCAACAAAATTCTCACCAAACGGACTGCAATTGGCGACCGCCACTTGGCGGTCTGTGCAGATCTACAATTGCGAGAGTGGTCGTCTGCTCGCCGATTTCATAATCTATGTCAGTTCATGGTACAACGAATCCGTCGCATGGCACCACGACGGCAAACATCTCTTCGTTGCATCATCGGATCGCTACATTCACCATCTGGACGCATCAACGGGGAACGCACTCTCAAAATGGCACATCCAAAGTTACTACGACCTTCGGTGCATCGCCCTGGCAAGCGACAGCGCATACATCGCAGTTTCTGCAGGACCATCCGTGTCGTACTGGGATGCAGTGACCCATGAGCAAACCGGGTCTCCCATCAAGCATGCTTACCATGTCTTCTCCGTGGCCATCTCGGCAAATCACGATATGGTGACAAGCGCGGGCAAGACCATCACCGTGCGGAATCTGCGTGACGTCCTTCCTGCCCACTACTGCGACAACGTAAGTGTATTCATATGATGTTATGACTGTTCATCACAACCCAAAAGACTACCCGAAATCTCCAAGATAACCTCACAGATCTCCAGTGTCGCTACAAGGCGCAGTCGCGCAGGCTCCAACTTGTTACCGCTCTCATTGCTGAACTCGATCGTTGGAAGCGTTTAGTTGCCCTCAAAACAGACGAGCTTGCCGCCGTTCGCCGAGAACTCAACCAACTCCCTGACATATCATGTGAGCTCATCTCCGCGCGTAGCGACCTCAGAACCTCCGAAGCTCGCATCCACACGATCCATCAAAAGCACTCGGTCCAGCTACAATTCATTAGGTCCGCCGTCGCAGACCGTCAACCTCAATTATCTGACATTCAGCACTTCATCACCGTTTCGGATGTGCACACCGAGTACACAGTCATTCGGACCCTCGAACGACTCAATTCACTGATTCATCTGACCTCGATATTCATGGCTAGATTTATGATCAACAATGCCCAGTCTCCTGTTGCCGAAGAACGATCATCGGCGATGCGACGGGCCTCTGAATTTATTCCTCGACCCCTTGTGGATTGCTTAGGAACACTGTCATGGGACGGCGTGGCCTTGTACCTCCCAATCGCCTTCCGAACCCACCTCATCTCTCGCTTGTCACATATTGTTTCCTCGTGGACGATGGTGAAAGGACACGACAAACTTCTCGGTGGGATGTACAAACGTGTTCAGGATTCAGGCAAGTAGTCTAACGTGTCTCCAAGTCATCTGCTAACGGTAACAAATAGAGTCGCAGATCTTCGCTGCACGTTGGCGATCCCTTACTTATACGTATATCCCTATCCTAGCCAGCGACGCTGATAGCCTCGTTGCAAATACCATACAAGGGCTTTCAGTCATCGCACTGGCAGCTGGTTGTGCCACCTCTGCTTCTGAGGCGCAGTCAAAGATCTCGTACCGGTTCCAATGCAAGATATCATACATCATGTCGACCACCGAAAAACTTGCGCAATCGATTTGGAATGCGAGGGCGGCCAATTTCAAGCTCGTGGCTAACCATCCTGGTCAGATGTTCGACGCGACTCTGATGGAGTTGGAGCATCGTCATGGTCAGGCGAGGTTTGGTGGAGGAGGCCGGAAAATCTTGTGCACGACTCATTTGGGGTTGATGAAGGAAGCCGTCGCGGAGGTGCCTGTTCCAGGTCAGAGAAACACTTTGACGGTGTCGACGGTGGTCAAAGCAAAGGTTCTTCTTGAATCTTCGCTGCCTAACAGGTGGGGTTAATAGGGGGCTCTCGAGTCATCATTCTATTCGTATCTCCACAATCCCGTACTAGTATACACAAAGTATGAAATTCTCTGACCGTGCATTGTTCCCTATACCTTTGGATCCGACTCGGACATCTCAGTGTACCTTTTCGGGTTGCTGATGTACTCCTTTATTACTCCCCGGTCGAATTCGTCGTGGGCCGTGCATATCCTCAAGGTCGCCGCGCTTGTCAGTGTGTGCGCCGTTGTGGCGCTGTGTCACATTGCCCCGTCGCATGGATGACGGCCTCGACCAACTCTGACTCACCTTGCCTCACCGTTGAGCACATAAATTCGATATTGAAAATATGGTGGTGTCCGCGTCACTAGGTTCAGGTCCTGCTCGGGATACCCGTTCAACTTGAAAGTCTTGGTTGGCAAGGTACACGGTCCCTCCCCCTTCTTCCCTTTGTCATTGCCTTTGTATGTCAAGTTGACCTTGGAAGTCAAGCTCATCGGATCCATGACCGGGTCAGTGCCCTTTGTGGACTCGCCGTGTGTGGTCATTGACGCGTGCTGGTGACCTTTGGGTACAGGAACCGTCAGGGTGCGGTCGAGGCGCTGGAGCTTGCTGCGAGGGGAACTTAAAAGGTAATCGTTCACTATGCCAGTTGGGCCCAGTGTATTGATGCTGCCGGTATGGCCGCCGGGATAGATGTGTGGCGTCGAATCAATCTGTTCCTAATTTATCTTTTTCTCCAAAGTCAATTTACATGTGTCGCCTGTCACTTTCTATAGGGGGAGGGTCCGCATACCTTGCTAACCGAGACTTTGAACAGGACCGGAAGCGTCGTGGATGAGGGTACCACGAGGAGGACCACCAATCCTGTAAATCGGACGTTAGTAGCATGCCTGGACACACGGCGCACCCTGCGCATATGCGCGTAACGGGGTGGAAGAGCATGGCTAATAACACAAAACGACCAGCCAGTCAAAAAGACACTCACTGCGCTGGCTGCCACGAGCGCTGCCCAGGGCCCGACCCCATCTTCCGCCGCGATGTGTTCTACAAGCTTGTCTCCGCTTTCCTTGAAATCGATCCATTCCTCAGCGCCGAGATAGAGACACGGTCGACGTTTGTCTTTGCCGCTATCTGTTCACGAGTGAAGAGCGAGAGTGACAGTCATCAGATGGCGTGAGCACGATCATATGATGTGGAGGGAGACGTACCTATGGCGATGACCCGGAAACCCATCGCAATGGCGACTGGATTGCTACAAGACTTGACCACGGTGGCACCGCACGGGTATTGGACGTGAGTCAAGAGGGGGAAGACGGCGGGTATGAGATGTATTCACCAAGATGACCTGAACCCTCGCCTGTACCGGGGATCGCGATCCAGCTGCCGACAGGGAGGTTGAGGGCTTTGAGGCCCTTGAGACCGTCACGCCCTTGTGACAATGTGTTCATGCCAATCGGGCAAGAGGAATGCTTGGATGAGTGTTCACAGCACAGGGATAGGCGCAGCGATTGCACTATCGAGCGATTTGGGGATCAGAGTGACATAGTGGAACCTTGGACCATTTGTAAGGTGGACAAACAAAGCAAATCAACTCACAACATATTTGGCAGAGGCGCCATGGGTGGTAAACCCGTGAACAACGTCGGGTAGGGCAGCCTGATGGCAAGTGATCATGAAGGGATGAAGCGGCAGACTTCCGAACACCCTAAATGGTCCGTGCGATACACTTAATCCCGACCCTATCTCCCAAAGCTGTCTACCGTCCCACGACGATGACCATGCCCATGTCCTCGTACCCACCAATACGTGGCAACGTGGGATGACGCATCCAATCGCCGTTGCGAGAGTACAGATTACTCTGGCAGACATTCGCGTACTCGATCTTGATGAGACAGAATGGTGGCGCACATGCGCCCGGGGCGAGTGAGGGCGAGTGGGGCAGGGTGACCAGGTCGAAGGGGCAAAGAATGGCGGCGGAATGCAAAACGATGACATCTGCATGTAGGATGCGCTGTGAGTAGGTCAGCGTATCGCGAGATGCATATGAGAAGACAGAAGGTATATACCCATGAGATTGGGAATGGTTGTAGACAGACGAATGAGCGCGGCGTGGGCATGCGAGTATTTGAACGGTAGAGCATTGAATGTGATGCGCACGAACACTCAAAGCGAGTCGGAGAACATGGCGAGGGGCGATGGTGATGATTGAACGCTCGTCGATCATGATCATCTCTGACACTGGGCGGAGAGTCCGGACTCCGGAGGTAGGTCAAGGCGATGAGGTCACGGGGCAAAGGAGACACGTGTGCATCGTGAGGGAAAGGGTTGCTGCGGTGCTCGTTATTGCTGTCCTGCTTTTATCCACTGACAATGTTTTCCAGATCGCGTCGAACAGACGGAAGGGACAATCGAAAGGACGGTACTGACGAGAAGCAAGAGTCGAATGAGAATAACGCCGGGTCCACCGGCAAGCAAAGGTGAGAGCGGCCCAAACCAAGGTGTGACCGAAGACGCGGTACTGACGAATGGTCATCCCGACAGGGCTTCCACGGTGCTCAATGTCGATGGCCGAGAGCGCATATATTCAGTCATGTTTACAGCTGATGGGAAATACGTCTGGGCTGGTGGAGTGGAAGGAAGGATTCGATGTTGGGGTATAGAAGGTGGCAGGGAGGTGGGAGAGCCAATGGACGCGGGGCATCAGGTCTACAGCATTGCGGCGTCGCAAGATGGAAAGTGGATGGTGAGTGGGACGTTTGGAGGCATTGCGAGAGTGTTTGATGCGCAGAGTCGGAGAGTGGTGAGGGAGTTGAAACTTGAAGGACACGGGGGACCAGTGAGAGCTGTCGACGTGTCGCTGGATGGCACAAAAGTCGCAACAGGATCATGGGACAAGACTGCCCGCATCTGGCAACGCTCAAACGGTGATGAACTGCACAAACTGCAACACGACGACCATGTGGCTGCAGCAAAATTCTCACCAAACGGACTGCGGTTGGGAACCGCGACGTGGTGGCACGAGTCCGTCCGGATCTATGAATTCGAAAGTGGTCGTTTGCTCACTGACTTCAAGGTCAAAGCCAGTTCGTGGAACAACCAATCCATCGTGTGGCACCACAACAGCAAGCATCTCTTCGTTGCATCATGGGATGGCCATATTCACCATCTGGACGTATTAACGGGGAACGCACTCTCAAAATGGCGCATCCACGGCAACTACGGCCTTCGGTGCATCGCCCTGGCAAGCGATAGTGCGTACATCGCAGCTTCTGCGCGTAGTTCCACGTCGTTCTGGGATGTGGTGACACATGAACAGATTGGGTCTCCCATTGAGCACGCTGACACTGTCGACTCCATGGCCGTATCTGCAAATCACAACGTGGCGACGAGCGCGAGCGGGACCATCACCGTGCGGAATCTACGCGACATCCTTCCCGCTCACTACTGCAACAATGTAAGTGTACCTCTCCATATGGTGTCACGACTGTCCTCATCACAACCCAAAAGACCGCCCAAAATCTCCAAGGTGACCTCACAGACCTCCAGCGTCACTACGAGGCCCAGTCGCGCAAGCTCCGCCAAATTGCCGCTCTCAATGCTGAACTGGACCGCCTGAAGCATTCAGTTGCCCTCAAAATGGACAAGCTTACCGCCGTGCGCCGAGAACTTGACCAGCTCCCCGATGTATCACGCGAGCTCATCTTCGTGCGTAATGAGCTCAGATGGTCCGAAACTCGAATGCACGACATCCATCAACGGCACAATGACCACCTCAGAGATATCACCTCTACTATCGCAGAAAGTCAACTCGAATCACCTACCATTTCTCAATCCATCACCGACTCAGACGTGTCCGCCGAAAAGTCAATGATCCGCACTCTGGAGGAACTCAATTCAACTATTCAACGTACCTCGATGACCATATCCAAGTATTTCGTGCGCCGCATCAAGTCCCCCAACGCCGAAAAACAATCGTCCGCCGCACGACGTGCCTCCGACTCTATCCCTCCATCTTTGGTGGACCACTTACGGACAACGTCATGCCACAACCTGCCCTTGTACCTCCCAATCGCACTTCGGGCATACCTCACCTCTCACTTATATTCCATCATTTCTTCGTGGACGAGGGACAAAGGGGCAGACAAGCTCATTGGGACGATATACAAACAAGTGTGCAACTCAGGCAAGCTGTCAACTTCAGCCGCTATCGATGATTTGCTGACCTTGACCAACAGAATCTCCAACGTTCGCCGCCAGTTGGCGATCACTTACCAGCACCAATATCCCTTCCAGCGACTCCGACACCCTTATCTCGCATGTCATGCAAGGCCTCTCCGACATTGTCGTCGCAGCTGGTTGCACTGCTTCTACTTCCGACACAGAAGCGAAAATGTCACCAAAG
Source organism: Harrya chromipes (assembly GCA_038091155.1). Lineage (NCBI taxonomy): Eukaryota > Fungi > Basidiomycota > Agaricomycetes > Boletales > Boletaceae > Harrya > Harrya chromipes. Next base: position 122,042 of record JBBPNX010000003.1, read on the forward strand.
TTCTGGCGCGACATCTCAACCGTGATCTCAGCCGGCGAGAAACTCAGAGAATCGATTGGAGGCACGTCTGCGGCCGATTTCAAAACCGTCCTTGTTCGTCCTGGACAGACGTTCGACGGAAACACAATGGTGGTGGATCGCCAAACAGGTCTGTCAATGCCGACAAGGCGCAAGGTCCTCTGCACGACTCGTTTAGGATTGATCAAGGAAGTCGTCGGAGGGTCCCTACATCCAGGGCAGAACAATGCCTTGACGGTGTCGACGGTAGTCAAGGCAGCGGTCGTTCTCCAGGAAAACAGGTAGGGCTGACGGACCCGGAGGAATTTGTGTCTCTGCATCGAATCATCATTGTATCCCATCTCCCGTAGTGTAACAACGAATGATGAGCGAAGTGTATTTAGGTTGATATGTTGACTCTTTGAATCTGATCTGCTCCGACGATGTACTTTCACTGCTGCTGCTACCCATGTCATTGCTGCGTTCCTATTGCTCGTTGTCTGTGCATCCTCCCTCCGTTTGGGCCCGCTTGCACGTTGCACAACACGCCACCGTGGATCCCGACCAACTCAATGTCGCGAGCACATGCCCCTCTCCATGCTGTCTATCGAGGTATCGTGGAAAGAGTGAACCCTGAAAAGCAAGTTGCTCACCCAAGTCAACTTCTATTCGTTCGTCCGTGAGTATCATCAAGCGGAACAGAACTTCCCGGTTCCATACCCACGCCCATCACTTCTTCTCTCCATCTGGTCGACCTGCTATGCGCGCGACATGGAGAAACATGATTTACTGCAGGGAGCCACACTTTGGAACGCGAATGAGAAATCCATGAATCACCCGTGACGCAAAGTCCACATGCTCTCCCGCTTGTGTACCTTGTCCATTCGGTGCGTTGTCTTACACTTTGCATCGACGAGCTTGCCCATGTGGTCGTGTTTGAAAAAGTCGCTGGTGATTGCAGCTCATCCGCATCGCAACGAACTGAGAATTACTTCCACGGTTCTGCGCCTCGGAGGACGCTACGATTTAGCACGTATCAATGTCATGCGTCGTTTGTGAAAAGGAGGGACGCAAGGTACGAATCAGTCACCGTACGATACGGATAGCAACGACGTGTGTTCAGTGCACCGCGAACGCCCACCATACAAGACATGCACTCATCCTTTTCCTGTCTAACCACCAGAGAGGATCTCTCAATCACCGTATACCTAGAGATGGATTCGAATTTCATGATACGGTCGTGTCCATATCTCCGATACACGACGTTCGTACCTATGAGCGCTGCGAAACCAAGACTCGGAGCACGCTGAAATGTTCGTCTAGAGGCTGAATGGTGAGTAGCGTTTTTGTTATCTCTCATCTTCATCTATCAATGATCGTGCATCTAGTGTTTGCCTTCGTGGTGAGCCAAGTAGTCCAGGATACTGGTATCGGAAACCTTGGTTTCCAGCTACTCTCTCAACCTAGCAAAATTGACATCGTTTGTGAACAATGCTGGTGCCTTGACTATTGGTGAGTTCACATTCCTGACAGACGCCTTATGGCGAGCTGGAGTATGAAACATTGACACTGCTATCTAGGTTCTATTGCTGAAGCGGCCATCGAGCAAGTGCGACATGCTTTCGAAATGAACACTTTTAATGCTTAACGAGTGCCAAATGCAGTCTTACCTCGAAAGGTCTCGCCATGGAGTGCAAGCCATTTGGCGTCAAAGTCATGCTTGTCGCTCCAGGAAGCGTCGCGTCCAACATTGCAAAGAACCAGGCGGCGACTTCGAGTGTTTGGCGCTTTCACCCATGACCATGTTCGACGACCACGAGCCAAAGATATATCAGCGGATGAATTATAGTCAAGGCAAAGGAAGCATGGACACGAACGAGTTCGCGCGGCAAGTGGTGACCTCGGCGTTGAATGCACACCTGCAACCAGTGTTAGCGAGTCGTTGTTAGATGCCTTTAACCCCCACTAGCATGCCTGGCCCGTCATCCGCCCAATGAGCGCAACAGCAGTCAGTGCATCTCTCGTCAAGTTTCCACCGATTCTTCCCCTCGCCCGGCCGTTCTACGTCTCAAACATATCTGGCGAGAACCCTCCCCCATACTCTGCTGTTATAGCAACCTAAAGCCTTTGATAGAGTACGTTTTGTATTCCCAAACGATCCTGTCATTTGGCATGACCCTTCCGAAAAACAGGTCGCGCTGTGTACCCACTGACACTACTAGTACATCACCCTTCAGTCAATCTGGCCAGCTTGCCACCAAGATCCTAGCTCTCATCTCTGAGGGTAAAACCGCTCATTTCAAAGAAATTCGTGACGGTGTCAGTTTTGATTCCCAAACAGCTGCGGTCACCCTTTGCGAGGTACGTTCATCTCACCCCCAGAGCGGACATCCGAATCGTCTGTACGTTAACGCGAAAGCTTTGACAGAGGTTTGCGAAATTGATTTGGGAATCGAGGAAACATTGTAGGTATTGCGCCTGTAGCCGTAAAAAGTGCCATGTCATCTCGACTGCGGTTTGGAGATCAGTCAACGTCCAAAATATAGATCTCAATGAAGTCGTTCCCGACCTCCTGTCCGAACTGGATGTGGCGGTACAGGACAGACTCAGGGAATTGGCTAGCGCGTCTCAAGTAGGCGTTTCATTCCGCGACTTCGTCATAACTTGGTATGTTGACTCGGATGCTTCTTTTTCAAGCTGTTACAAAAGAGAAGGACCAGCGGTCAATCAGAAGCCTTCCTTTGACGCTGTCCTTCAAGACGTCGAGGACAGGACTTCTATCAAATGACCCACCCCGCACCAATCCACAAAAGGCGGATGTGAATGGCTAAAGATATACGGCCATCACGGTACGACAGGATTCTACCGTGACTCTCATTGATAGCCTGACGCTTAGTGAGACTTGTTCCAGGAAGGTGCAACCTGTGAGTTATACCAGCAGTCAGCTTTTCAGAGCGATTTTCAGAAGCCAATATTGAAATACTCAACCCATTGTCGTGCCCCTGCTGGATCCACAGACAGTCTCTTGACTGTCAGCGCGTCCCTCGGCACGACATCCTGATCATGCATGTAGGCCAACCACGCATTCCGGATTTCCACTTTATCCGAGCTACCCGTTACTTTCTACCTGCCGACTACTAGCGATCATGCCTTGCACATCGAGCGCGTCATAGATATGACTATATGTTCCTGACTCGGTGTCGAGGTACCGAGCCGCGACGACATGGCGCCATCGCTGTCTCGTTACGAGAGAACCTCGACTTTGAGAGCCTGCGCGTAAGCGCTCTCTTCACTGTGCCGCCATGGATCCCGCCGGTCAGCATCCCTCCCCGGATTGGTGCATGCACTCGTGTAGGACCTACGTAGCGTTTCGAGCCGCGTCGACGTTTTTAACAGTGCATTTACCGAAGTTCGGTTCTTTCCTTTCTCCTCTTCCATTCTCTTTCTCCGTTTCCCCCTCGCATCTTAACTGACGAAACGGCTGATTTCAAATACAGCTTGTGAGAACAAGACATGTTTGTCCTGTATCTGAAAAACGGTAAGTCTGTCAAGAACCCGGTGAGTTCTCTTGCCGTTTTTTTTAGCACGCACATCCATCTCTGTGGTATGCGATGGTTTCATTTACTGAAACAAATCACAGGGGTATAGTACCGAGATCAATCGTGTGCGAAGGCAGCTGCCGGGCCTGTGCAACGTGCGGGACGCTTACAGTAAAGGAAAGTTGTCATGAAGCGCATGGTGGATCATTCGTGCCCATACCAGCGAAAGACCTTGCGCGCAAGTTTGCTGGCATCATCAGCTAGATCCCCATATGAGGTTGGGCCCAGTGTATTGATGCTCCCGCTGGGATGGATGTGTGGCGTCGAAATCAATTTGTTTCTACATTGATGTCCAAATTCAATTTATTCATGTCGCCTGCCACTTTCTATATCGTGTGAGGTGGAATTCATGATGGCACCAGAAACACAGGGACATGCGACGTCCCTCATCTCTTTACAAGACCAGTTGTCAGACCTTGAGAATTGCCCTCCCCACAATCTCACCCCGCTTCATCTCATCAAATACACTGCGATGAAAGGTCGCGTGAGCACATACTCTGTCTTGGGATACATACATACGTTTCGAGTTCTTCCAGGTGTCGAAGAATATAGTGAGCGGTCACCTTTCCCCTCGTAGCAAGCTCCAGCACCTCGACCACATCCTGACGGTTCCTGTACCCAAAGGTCATCAGCAAGCGTCAATGACCGGCACCTACACATGGCGAGTAGAAAGCGGTACTGACCCGTTATGGATCCGATGAACTTGAGTTCCTGATACCGACCAAGGTCAGCTTGACATATAAAGGCAATGACAAAGGGAAGAAGGGGGAGGGACCGTGTACCTTGCCAACCAAGACGTTGAACGGGACTGGAAGCGTTGCCGATGAGGATACCCCGATGTGGATCACCGCTCCTGTCGGTCGGACGTAGTAGACATGCGGTGCAGCCTGTATATATGCGTGCAACGAGGTGGAAGAGCGCAGTTAACAACAAAAAACGACCAGCCAATCGAAAAGACACTCACTGCGCTGCAGGGCCCGACCTGTCTTCCGCCGACACGACGTGCTCTACGAGCTTGTCTCTGCTTTCTTCGAAATCTCCATTTCTCAGCGCCAAGGTCGAGACACAGTCGACGTTTGTCCTCGCCACTACTTATCTGTTCACAACTGAAGAGTGAGAGTGGCAATCATCAGATGACGTGAGCACGATGATGGTGTCATCGTAGCGGCGACTGGATTGCTGCAAGACCTGACCGCGGTGGCGCCACACGGGTGTTGGACATGAGTTAAGAGGGGGAAGACGGTGACCATGAAATGTACTCACTAACAGGGCCTAAACCCCCGCCTGTAGGGGATCGCGATCAGCTGCCGACAGGGACACTGAGGACTTTGACGACGCCCTTGTAAAAATGTGTTCATGCAGGGCGAGAGGAATGCTTGGATGGGTATTCATATACATAGCGCAGAGGATGGGCACAGTGGCTGCACTACCGAGCGACTTGGGATCAGAGTGACGTAGTAGGTTCATGCAGCCTTGAACCATTTACGGAACAAGATGGGCATAACACCGCGATAAGCAAATCAACTCACAACATATTCGGCAAAGGTGCCATCGGTGGTACCGGTAAACCCGTGAGCGTGTCAGGTAGGGCAGGCTGATGGACCGAGTGATCATGAAAGGACGAACGCAGACATCCAAACGCCCTGAATGGTACTCGCGATAGTTTCGCAATGCAAGCACGTCCGTGCGATCCACTTAATCCCGGCCCTATCTCCGAAAGCGACAGGGCTGTCTACCGTTCCAGCGTCGATGACCATGATGGTGCCCATGCCCTCGTGCCCACCAATACGAACAACGTGGGATGACGCTTCCAATCACCATTGCGGGCGTGCAGGTCGCTCTGGAAGACACCGATACTCGATCTTGACGAGACAGAATGGTGGCGCATATGCGCCCGGGGGGAGTGAGGGCGAGTGGACCAGGACGACCAGGCCAGAGGGGCGGCGGGAATGAGAAAGATGACGTCTACATGTAGGATGCGCTGTGAAGCAGGTCATCTTATCGCGACATGGATGATACCAATGAGGTTGGGAATGTCTTTAAACGCGATGCGCATGAGCACTGCAAGCGAGTCGGAGAACATGGCGAGCGGCGATGGTCACGATTGAACGTTTATCTCTGACATTGGGTGGAGATTCCAGAGGTAAGTCAAGGATGGGGCTGAGGACGCGATGAAGGTCATCATGCGAGACCTTGGGGAGAACCTGGTTTGGATCCCACTGCATGTTCAGATCAGGGGGCGAGTACCACGATGGGATAGAAAGGTGGACCGATATGAGAACAAGCACCGAGGTCACGGGGCAAAGGAGACACGTGTGTCGTGAGGCAACGAGTTGCTGTGGTGCTCATTCCTGCTGTCCTATCTTCATCCGCTGACAATGTTTGAATCCATGGTCCGTCAACTACTGGAAGGAACAGAATGTGAGTGGACGGAGAGAATAATCGATACTGACGAGGAGCAAGACTCGAATAACGCCGGGTCCAGCAAGGGCAAGCAAAGGTAAGAGAGGCCAAACTGAGATGGCCAAAGATGCGATACTGACGGGTAGTCATCCCAACAGGGCTTCCACAGTGATCGAAATCGATGGCCGAGACGACATATATTCAGTCGTGTTCACGGCTGATGGGAACCACGTCTTGGCTGGTGGACGGGGAGGAAAGATTCGATGTTGGGGTATAGAAGATGGCAAGGAGGTGGGAGTGCCAATGGATGCGGGATCGACGGTCCGCAACATTGCGGTATCGCAAGATGGAAAGTGGATCGTGAGCGGGGCGTATGAAGGCTATGCGAGAGTGTTTGATGCGGAGAGTGGAGACATCGTGACGCAGCTGAAAGGACACACAGAGATGGTGAATGCCGTCGACGTGTCGTTGGACGGCACAAAAATCGCGACGGGATCAAGAGACAAGACTGTCCGGATCTGGGAACGCTCAAGTGGCGACGAATTGCACAAACTCCAACACGACGACGATGTGGCCGCTACAAAATTCTCGCCGAATGGGCTGCTGTTGGCAACTGGCACTTGGGGACGTGAGTCCGTCCGGATCTACCATTGCGAAAGTGGTCGTCTGCTCGCAGATTTCGACATCAGTGTCAGTTCAGCATACAACCAAACTGTCACGGCGTGGCATCACGACAGCAAGCATCTCTTTGTCGCATCTGAGGATGGCCACATTCACCATATCAACGCATCAACGGGGAACACACTCTCGCAATGGCGCGTCCACAGGGACCAGAAACTTCGGTGCATCACCCTGGCAAGCGATAGCGCATACGTCGCAGCTTTTGCAGCATCGTTCGTGTCATTTTGGGATGCAGCGACACATGAACAGATTGGGTCTCCCATCGAGGACGCTGGCTTCTCCAATGCCGAATCCGCAAATCACAACATGGTGATGAGCGCGGGCAAGACCATCACCGTGCGGAATCTGCGCAACATCCTTCCTGCTCATTACTGCGACAACGTAAGTGTTCCATATGTTGTATGGCTTTCCTCATCACAACCCAAAAGACTACCCGGAATCTTCAACGCGACCTCACAGACCTCCAGCGCCGCTTCAAGGCACAATCACGCAAGCTCCGCCAAATTACTGCACTCACTGCTGAACTCGACCGTCAGAAGCGTTCAGTTGCCATAAAAATGGATGAGCTTGCCGCCCTGCGCCGAGAACTCGAGAAGCTTCCTGATTTATCACACGAACTCGTCTTCGCACGTAATGAGCTCAGATGGTCCGAAGCTCGAATGCACGATGCCCATCAACGGTACGATGACCAGCTCAAAGATATCACCTCCGCCATCGCAGACAGTCAACCCACATCACCTACCATTCATCAATCCATCACGGACTCAGACACGGTCGCCGAAAAGGCAATGATCCGCACTCTAGAGGAACTCAATACAGCTATCAAACGGACCTCAGTGACCATATCCACGTATTTCATGCGCCACATCAAGTCCCCCGACCCCGAAGAACAATCATCCGCTGCGCGGTGTGCCTCCAACTCTATCCCTCCATCTTTGGTGGACCGCTTACGCACAACGTCACGCCACAACCTGCCGTTGTACCTACCAATCGCACTCCAGGCCTACCTCATTGCTCACTTATACTCAATCATTTCCTCGTGCACGACGGACAAGGGGACGGACAAGCTCATTGGGACGATGTACGAACAAGTATGCAAATTAGGCAAGTTGTCAATTTCAGCTGCTATCGACGATTTACTGACCTCGACCAGCAGAATCTCCAACGTCCGCCGCCAGTTGGCGATCACTCACCAGTACCAACATCCCTTCTAGCGACTCTGACACTCTTATCTCGCATGTCATGCAAGACCTCTCCGACATTGTCGTCGCAGCTGGTTGCGCTGCTTCTGCTTCCGACACAGAAGCGAAAATGTCGCCAAAGTTCTGGCATGACATCTCAACCGTCATCTCAGCTGCCGAGAAACTCAGAGAATTGATTGGAGGCGCGCCCGCGGCCAATTTCAAAGCCATCCTTGTTCATCCCGGACAGACATTCGACGGAAACACGATGGTGGTGGATCACCAAACAGGTCTGGCAATGCCGACAAGGCGCAAGGTCCTCTGCACGACTCGTTTGGGATTGATCAAGGAAGTCGTTGCCGGGTCCCCACATCCAGGGCAGAATGATGTCTTGACTGTGTCGACGGTAGTCAAGGCAGCGGTCGTTCTCCAGGAAAACAGGTGGGACTGATACGGAGTCGTCGACCCCGAATTTGTGTCTCTGCGTCGAATCGTCATTGTATCCCATCTCCCACAGTCTATTTAGGTTGATACGTTGACTCTTTGAATCTGATTTGCGCTGGCGATGTCCCTTCACTGCTACTGCTCCCCTTGCTCGTTATACATCCATCCTCAGACTCGACGGCGATGAGTGCAAGCCATTGATCTGATGATTATATTCATACAAAGGGGGAGACAATCGTCGCCGTCTGATTGCATGGCGTATGGAATACCATAGTCACAGAATGAATCAGCACTGGCAACCAGCAGGACACGCTACTTTATCGACTTGTGGGGAAGGTAGAAGTGATAAAACTTGTCGTGAGTAGTTTGAGCTTCGTCCAACAAATCCTTCAGGCGCTTCGAGTCAGGAAGTGTAGGTATAGTCGGCGTAAAGTTAATGCGCTCTCCGTGTGTCCTTCCACGCTCTCCAGACCTTGTGTCGATCAGGAATCAAAGTGTCTGACATACAATGAATATGGACAGTCCTGACGGGGCGGGAGATGCTTCGACAAAGAACAAGAGAAGCAAACGCGCTGAAGCCCGCGTACGGAACCCCCACTTCCCTATCACTGGATAGCGCAGTGCGTCGAGAAGCAGTTGTGTCCGAATGCGATAATTTGGGGATTGCAAGACCAGCCTTGCGAGCAACCCAAAGTAAGAGGATTGGTCCTCGAATCAATTTTGCACCGTCGCACACTTTTCGACGACGGACGTCTTGTCCTTGTCCTTGTCGTCGATGTGTGCATACTCGTCGAGTGTCGTTCGCGGATCGGCGATCGCGCAGAGGTGGTCCTCGGCTTGGCGGTAGCGTGCGACGTACATGTAGGAAGATTTTTTCGCTCGGCTGGACATAGACAGCGTAACGGTCCTCGACTGAATTGGAGTTTGCTGCGGGTATCGTAAACGTATTCTTCGAGGGCGTTTTTGTGGTCCTGATGAGGTGTGATGAATAAGGGTGCGCATGTATGCGCAAAAGACGCACCTCGGTGTCTTGGACGAGCTGTGCATCTAGAGTCTGAACTTCCCGCTCCTTGTACTCTTCGAGGACGCTCGCATCGAGAGCAGCCAAAGGACACTGGGTGGTGCCTTGACGTGGAACGTGCATACGCGGAACATAGGACTGCAGAATGCAGAGGAGAACTTGAAGGTGGCACAGCGGGTAACGGCTTCGCCTTGGTACTAATAGAGTGTGGTGCTAAGGGCTTTACCGCCAAGGGCAGCCTGCATGCGCGTACGGACGGCAGAGACATGACTCGCAACCGCTGGTAGGCTCGACGGAGTCGACTTGGTCGAGTGATAGACCAAATTCAAGCTCAGTGAGGGCTTGTTGACTCGGGATAGCCATGCGATTGAGGAAAGGTCTTCGTAAGCATCACGGGAGACTCGGGGAGAGTGTGGAGGAGACATCGACGTTGTTCTGAAAGACTCGATACTGAGTACTGGCGTTCGCAGAGGCAACTGGAGGAATCGATGTCACTACTGCCAAAGTGTCTACCATAGACGGGCAATTTGACAGAGAGCCGACTTTTTGAAAAGGCGATGACGTGATGAACACGGAGGAGTATGGCTAACTGTGAGAGCGACATGAGATGGCGTGCAATTCGTGACGTCGAACAAGACAAACTCTTGCGTGAATGCAGAGATCATAAAAAGAATACGATCCGAGGGTCATTGACCTCCATCATGCTGCACGACGGGCAATGCCACAGGATACGAGAATAGGTCATGACCGCAGTCCGAATTGCAGTCTGCAAGACAATGATTTCTAACCGAGCATGCGATCATATGCCCCACTTTAAGCAACAATTGGTTGCACTGGGCAGCCATAAACCTTCGAGGGAGAAGCAAGGTAATGTCTATGGGGAACTGTATTGCCCGGCAAAGCAAATAGAACATCGTACAACATACCTTGCGCTGATGTGACGTCGAAGTGAACATTTTCAACAACTATGGGATCCCACACGTTCCCACCAGTTTTTAGGAGAGTGATAGGGACGGTAAACACCATGACGGGGATAGAAAGGTGGACCGATATGAGAACAAGCGATGAGGTCACGGGGCAAAGGAGACACGTGTGTCGTGAGGCAATGGGTTAATGCGGTATTCATTCTTGCTATCCCGCTTTCATCCGCTGACAATGTTTTCCAGATTGCGTCGAGTACTGGCACGAAGAGGAGGTGAGTAAACAGAAAGGATAATCCAAAGGACGGTACTGACGAGAAGCAAGCACTGAATGAGAATAACGCCGGGTCCAGCAAGGGCAAGCAAAGGCAAGAGAGGCCAAACTGAGATGGCCAAAGACGCGATACTGACGGGTAGTCATCCCAACAGGGCTTCCACAGTGATCGAAGTTGATCAAGACGACATATATTCAGTCGTGTTTACGGGCGATGGGAGGCACGTCTTGGCTGGTGGAGTGGAAGGAAAGATTCGATGTTGGCGGATAGAAGACGGGAAAGAAGTGAGGAAGCCAATAGACGCAGGGTCGTCGGTCTACGACATTGCGGTGTCGCAAGATGGAAAGTGGATTGTGAGCGGGACGGCAGGCTATGCGAGGGTGTTTGATGCAGAGACCAGAGAAATGATGATCGAGCTGCAAAGACAAGTGAATGCCGTCGACGTGTCGCTGGACGGGACGAAAATCGTGACCGGATCAGATGACTTCACTGCCTACATTTGGCAATGCTCAAGTGGCAAGCAACTGCTCGGAGTAGAACACGACGACGACGTGGTCGCAGCAAAATTCTCACCAAACGGACTGCTGTTGGCAACCGCTACGCGGTGGCGCAAGTCCGTCCGGATCTACGATTGCGAAAGTGGTCGTCTGCTCTCCGATTTCAAGATCACAGTCAATTCAGCATACAACCAATCCATCGCGTGGCATCATGACAGCAAACATCTCTTCGTTGCATCATGGGATGGCCACATTCATCATTTGGACGGGTCAACGGGGAATGCACTATCGAAATGGCGCAACCACAGCAACAGCAACTACAACCCTGAGTGCATCGCCCTGGCAAGCGATAGTGCATACGTCGCAGCTTCTGCAGGTCCCTCCATATCGTTCTGGGATGCAGTGACACATAAACAGATTGGGTCTCCCATCGAGCATGCTGGCGATGTCGACTCCATTGCCGTATCCGCAAATCACAACATGGTGGCGAGCGTGGGCGACATCATCACCGTGCGGAATCTGCGTGACATCCTTCCCGCTCATTACTGCGACAACGTAAGTGCACCTCTCCATATGGTGTCGTAGCTTTCCTCATCACAACCCAAGACTGCCCGGAATCTCCAAGGTGACCTCACAGACCTCCAGTGTCGCTACAAGGTGCAGTCACGCGGGCTTGACAATGTCCACAAAATTGCCGCGCTCACTGCTGAACTGGACCGTCGGAAGCGTTCAGTTGCCCTCAAAACAGACGAGCTTGCCGCCATTCGCCGAGAACTCAACCAACTCCCTGACATATCATGTGAGCTCATCTCTGCGCGTAACGACCTCAGAACCTCCGAAGCTCGCATCCACACGATCCATCAACAGCACTCGGTTCAGCTACAATTCATCAGGTCCGCCGTCGCAGACCGTCAACCTCAATTATCTGATATTCAGCACTTCATCACCGTTTCGGATGTGCACACCGAGTACACAGTCATTCGGACCCTCGAACGACTCAATTCACTAATTCATCTGACCTCGATATTCATGGCTAGATTCATGATCAACAATGCCCAGTCTCCTGTTGCTGAAGAACGATCATCGGCGGTACGGTGGGCCTCTGAATTTCCTCGACCCCTTGTGGATTGCTTAGGAACACTGTCATGGGACGGCGTGGCCTTGTACCTCCCAATCGCCTTCCAAACCTACCTCATTTCTCACTTGTCACATATCATTTCCTCGTGGACGATGGCGAAAGGACACGACCAACTTTTCGATGGGATATACAAACGTGTTCAGGATTCAGGCAAGTAGTCTAGCGTGTCTCCAAGTCATCTGCTAACGGCAACAAATAGAGTCGCAGATCTTCGCTGCACGTTGGCGATCCCTTACTTATACGTATATCCCTATCCTAGCCAGCGACGCTGATAGCCTCGTCGCAAATACCATACAAGGGCTTTCAGTCATCGCACTGGCAGCTGGTTGTGCCACCTCTGCTTCTGTGGCGCAGTCAAAGATCTCGTACCGGTTCCAACGCAAGATATCATACATCATGTCGACCACCGAAAAACTTGCGCGATCAATTTGGAATGCGAGGGCGGCCAATTTCAAGCTCGTGGCTGGCCATCCTGGTCAGATGTTCGACGGGACTCTGATGGAGTTGGAGCATCGTCATGGTCAGGCGAGGTTTGGTGGAGGAGGCCAGAAAGTCTTGTGCACAACTCGTTTGGGGTTGATGAAGGAAGTCGTCGCGGAGGTGCCTGTTCCAGGTCAGAGAAACACTTTGACGGTGTCGACGGTGGTCAAGGCAAAGGTTCTTCTTGAAGCTTCGCTGCCTAACAGACGGGGTTAGTGCGGGCCCGGGGCAGTCGAGTCATCATGCTATTCGTATCTCCACAATCCCGTAGTATACGCAAAGTGTGAAATTCTTCGACCGTGCATTGCCCCGTCGCATGGACGACGGCCTCGATTAACTTCTGACTCAACTCGCCTCATTCCGTTGAGCACATAAATTCGATATTGGAAATAAGGTGGTGTCCGCGTCACTAGGGTCAGGTCTTGCTCAGGGTACCCTCATCCACGACGCTTCCAATCCCGTTCAAAGTCTTGGTTGGCAAGGTACACGGTCCCTCCCCCTTCTTCCCTTTGTCGTTGCCTTTGTATGTCAAGTTGGTATCAGGAAGTCAAGCTCATCGGATCCATCAACGGGTCAGTGCCACTTTGTGGATTCGCCCTGTGTAGGTGCTGGTCATTGGCCCGTGCTGGTGACCTTGGGGTACAGGAACCGTCGGGATGCGGTCGAGGCGCTGGAGCTTGCTGCGAGGGGAAGTTAACAGGTAATCGTTCACTGTACTCTTCCACACTTGGAGGAACTCGAAACTTATGTATCTAGTATCCCAAGACTTTATGTATTTGCTCACGTGACATTTCATCGCAACATATTTGATGAGATGAGGCGGGGTGAGATTGTGGGGAGGGTAGTTCTCAAGGTCTGACAATTGGTCTTGCAAAGAAATGAGGGACATCGCACATCCCTGGGTTTCTGGTGCTATCATGAATTCCACCTCACAAGATATAGAAAGTGGCACGCGACATGAGTAAACTGAGTTTGGACATGAGAGCAGGACCACTGTTCCCGTCGGTCGGACGTAGTAGCATGCCTGGACCCACGGTGCAGCCTGTATGCATACAACAAGGTGGAGGAGCACGGTTAACAACACAAAACGATCAGCCAATCGAAAAAATACTCACGGCGCTGCCCAGGGCCGACCCCGACCTCCGCCGCGACGACGCACTCCACGAGGTTGTCTCTGCTTTCTTTGAAACCGGTCCATTTCTCAGCGCCGAGGTCGAGACACAGTCGACGTTTGTCCTCGCCGTTATCTGTTCACGACTGAAGAGTGAGGCAATCATCAGATGGCATGAGCACGATGATGGTGTGGAGGGAGACGCACCTATGACGATGACCCGGAGATCCATCGTAGTGGCGACTGGATTGCTATAAGACCTGACCACGGTGGCGCCGCACGGGTGTTAGAGATGTATCACCTACATGGCCTAAACCCCCCCGCCTGTAGGGGATCGCGATCCAGCTGCCGACAGGGACATTGAGGACTTTGACGCCTTTGTAGACCATGACGCCCTTGTAACAATGTGTTCATGCGGGCAAGAGAAATGCTTGGATGAGTGCTCACAGCGCAGAGGAGGCACAGCGGCTGCACTATCGAGCGACTTGGGGATCAGAGTAATCAACCTTGAACCATTGTTCAGAACATACAGAACAAGGTGGACAAAACACCGCGATAAGCAAATCAACACAACATATTCGGTAAAGGTGCCATTGGTGGTAGACCCGTGAGCGCGTCGTAGGGTAACCTGATGGACCGAGTGATCATGAAGGGACGAACACAGACTTCCGAACGCCCTGAATGGTACTCGCGATAGTTTTCGCAACGCAAGCACGTCCGTGCGATCCACTCAATCCTGACCCTATCTCCCGAAGTGACAGGGCTGTCTACCGTTCCAGCGTCGATGGCCACGACAGTGCCCGTGCCCTCGCGCCCACCAATACGTGGCAACGTGGAATTCCGCTTCCAGCGTGCAGGTCACTCTGGCAGACACCCGAATACTCGATCTTGACGTGAGGGCGAGTGAGGTAGGGTGACGAGGCCGAAGGGGCAATGAATGGTGGCGTAAATGCAAAACGATGACGACTGCATGTAGGATGCGCTGTGAAGCAGGTCATCGTATCGCGACATGGATGTTATGAGAAGCCTGACGGTATATACCGATGAGATTGAGAATGCATGTATGCCCACATCAATCTTTCAATAAACCAGGGAAGGAAACGGACGAATGTGCGATGCGCGTGAACACTGCAAGCGAGCCGGAGAACGTTGCGAAGGCGATTGAACGTTCGTCGCTGACATCGAGCGGAGGTTCCAGAGGTAGGTCAAGGACGGGCTGAGGACGCTATGAAGGTCATCACACGAGACCTTGGGGAGAACCCGATCTGAATCCCACTGTATGTTCCGATCAGCTTACTATGAGAGGATCATAGAAACGGCAAGCACCACGACGGGTATCAAGGTGGACCGATATGAGAACAAGCGCCGAGGTGACGGGGCAAAGGAGACACGTGTGCCGTGAGGCAAAGGGTTTCTGCGGCGCTCGTTCTTTCTGTCCTGCTTTCATCCACTGACAATGTATTCCAGATTGCGTCGACTACTGGAACGAACAGGAGGTGAGTGGACGGATAGAATAATCGAAAAACGGTACTGACGAGAAGCAAGAGTCGAATAACGCCGGGTCCAGCAAGGGCAAGCAAAGGTAAGAGGGCAGGCGAGGTAACCGAAGACGTGATATTGACGGGTAGTCATCCCAACAGGGCTTCCACAGTGATCGAAATCGATGGCCGAGATGACATATATTCAGTCGTGTTTACGGCTGATGGGAAACACATCTTGGCTGGTGGAGTGGAAGGAAAGATTCGATGCTGGCAGACAGGTGATGGGGGGGAGGTGGGAGTGCCAATGGACGCGGGGTCATTAGTCTACGACATTGCGGTGTCGCAAGATGAAAAGTGGATTGTGAGCGGGGCGAGTACAGGCGATGTGAGGGTGTTTGATGCGGAGAGCAGAGAAATCGTTTCCAAGCTAAAGGGACACACAAAGGCAGTGAACGCCGTCGACGTGTCGCTGCATGGCACAAAAATTGCAACAGGATCATACGATAGGACTGCCTGCATCTGGCAACGCTCCAGTGGTGACGAACTACACAAACTGAAACACGACGAGGCTGTGGTCGAGGCAAAATTCTCACCAAACGGAACGCTGTTGGTAACCGCCACGTGGAGACGCGAGTCCGTCCGGATATACGAATGCGAAAGTGGTCGTCTGCTCGCAGACTTCAAGGTCAAAGTCAGTTCATGGTACAACCAATCCGTCGTGTGGCATCACGACAGCAAACATCTCTTCATTACATCTGAGGAACACGACATTCACCATCTGGATGTATCAGCGCGGAACGCAATCTCAAAATGGTGCACCTATAGCAACTACAACCCTCAGTGCATCGCCTTGGCAAGCGACAGCACGTACATCGCATCTTCTGGAGGATCATCCGTGTCGTTCTGGGATGCAATGACACAGGAACAGATAGGGTCTCCCATTGAGCATCGTCATGGTAAGGTCGGCTCCATAGCCATATCGGCAAATCATGACATGGTGACGAGTGCGGGCAAGACCATCACCTTGCGGAATCTGCGTGCCGTTCTTCCTACTGACTACTGCAACAATGTAAGTGCACCTCTCCATATGGCGTCATGGCTTTCCTCATCACAACCCAAAAGACTGCCCGGAATCTTCAAGGCGACCTCATGGACCTCCAGCGTCGCTACAAGGTGCAGTCGCGCAGGCTCCAAATTACCGCCCTCACCGCTGAACTGGACCGTCGGAAGCGTTCAGTTGCCATCAAAATGGACGAACTTGCCGCCGTGCGCCAAAAACTCGACCAACTCCCAGACATATCACGCAAGCTCATATCCGCGCGTAACGAGCTCAGAACCTCCGAAGCTCGAATGTACGATACCCATCAACAGTACAATGACCAGCTCAGAGATATCACCTCCACCGTCGCAGACAGTCAATCCGAATCACCTACCGTCCATCAATCCATCAACGACTCGGATACGTCCGCCGAAAAGGCAATGATCCGCACTCTGGAGGAACTTAATACAGCCATTCAACGGACCTCAATGACCATGTCTACGTATTTCATGCGCCACATGAAATCCCCCGACGTCGAAGAACAATCATCCGCCGCACGACGTGCCTCCAACTCTATCTCTCCATCTTTCGTGGACCGCTTACGGACAATGTCACGCCACAACCTGCCCTTGTATCTCCCAATCGCACTTCAGGCCTACCTCATCTCTCACGCATGCTCCATCATTTCCTCGTGGACGAGCCTGAGAGACAAAGGGACAGACAAGCGTATTGGGAACATGTATGAGCAAGTGCGCAAATCAGGCAAGTTGTCAATTTCAGCCGCTATCAATGATCCGCTGACCTTGACTAACAGAATCTCAAACCTTCGCCGCCAGTTGGCGATCACTTACCAGCACCAATATCCCTTCCAGCGACTCCCACTCCGACACCCTCATCTCGCATGTCATGCAATGCCTCTCCGACATTGTCGTCGCAGCTGGCTGCGTTGCTTCTCCCTCCGACACAGAAGCTAAAATGTCGCCAAAATTCCGGCGCGACATCTCAACCGTCATCTCAGCCGCTGAGAAACTCAGAGAATTGATTGGAGGCGCGTGCGCGGCCAATTTCAAAGCCGTCCTCGTTCATCCCGGACAGACATTCGACGGAAATACGATGATGGTGGATCATCAAACAGGTCTGACAATGCCATCGAGGGGAAAGGTCCTTTGCACGACTCATTTTGGATTGATCAAGGAACTCGTCGGAGGGTCCCCACATGCAGGACAGAACAATGTCTTGACGGTGTCGACGGTGGTCAAGGCAGCGGTCGTTCTCCAGGAGAACAGGTGAGGCTGATACGCGGTCGTCGACCCCGAGGAATTTGTGTCCCTGCATCGAATCATTATTGTATTCGCATCACCACGATCCCGTAACGTACATAACGAGTGAGCGATATCTATGCTGATACATTGACTCTCTACTCCTTGAATCTAATTCTACGCGGATGTTCTTTCATCGCTGCTTTTATCCCTGTCAGTCCCGCATCCGCATTGCTCGTGGACCATACCTCGAACTGGACAATATCAACCGACTTTCTGTGGCTTGCTTGCCACTCCCACGAAACGCCCCATTTTCCGATTGATGAAATGTGTCGGAAAGTCGTTGAGCTCGATGATCCCGACCAACTCGATGTCGCGAGTACACGCCTCTCTCCATCCTGTCGGGCATCAAGGCATCATTGAGTAAAAAAGAATGGTCCCTGGGAAGGGAGGTCGCTCTGGGCCCCCAAGTCAAGCTCTGTTCGCCCGCCCGAGCCACCGCGAAGGAGTCTGGTGAGTCCTATCTTGACTCATCATCGTGCTGCTAGTGATGAAGTCAAAGGTTGTGCCTCGTTTCAAATCACTGGTGTCAATGGCTCAGGCTTAAGTTACGTTTGTCTTTGACTCCACTTTTAGGTTTTGATAATGACGTCTACATAGGTAACTCATGCTGCCTCACTCTCAACTCTTCACACGTTTTGACATGCAAACACCCTGACGTCATGATAGACTCTCTCGCGGGGACTTGAACTTCAAAGGGCGAGAAGAATGGTGATCCGAGTCGTCGGCAGAAGCCCAGCTCCAACTTGGTCCCCTCAAGGTCATCAACATCCCTGCTCGCAAAGCCATAGAGTACAAGAAAGGTGGAAACGATATCCATATAATCCGCTTCAATTACGCCGTTGAGCTTCACCGGTACTACTCTCCTCTTGCGTTCACCGACGACGCACTGATATTGCAGCTTGGTTAAACCAACCACCGAACGAACGGTAGAAAGTAGCTCCTGTTTTCTTGGAGTTGAAGCATTAGAGATGGCCCAGCAACGCGCTCCGATCGACGGAACAGCGAGATCACAACAACACTTGTCCTCTCGCTCGAACCTCTGTGATCGTGAGTCGTGACCCTGCATTCTGCTGCTGTGATGCAAATATTCATACAGCCGCTGCCATCCATACGACTCTTTCGTTCATTCTAGGCAGTGTGCATGATATCCGTGTGATTGATTATCCTTGATGTGATAAATAATTTACGAGTCTAATAGACCGGTAGAGTAAGATAAGTCGTCACCTCCAATCAGTGGTTGGTGTCAGGTACGTATGAGCCAACTTGCACTACAACTCAATACTGTTCCCTAGACATTCAGCATAGTAATTCAATCTCGGGCCCGGTGCTTTAGGCTGGAAAGATTCAAAGTCGTTCGCCGTGCCATCTACTTGTGTAAGCGTGGTGCTAACCGACCCAGGAGTAACAAATGAGGTAAAAACTTGAGTCAAAAGAAGGGTACTATACGTCCCAGCGGTAATAAATCCCAGTTACTGACTCTGACATTTAATTTGCGAAATGGTTCCAAGTGGATTAGCTCTATTATTTGGAGGATGCATTTAGATGCAACATTAATATTGCTCTGATCGACGTGGACGCGGCGTCCGAAGCTGGACATCAATACCTCCTAATTTTGCCGATGTCTATAATGGGGCAAGGTGTACATCCCCGTGCAATCTGTCTGTGAGGTGCGGTTCGACGACCATTGGGAACTAACTGCTGCCAGTGGGATGGCGTGAGCTGGACATCCATATATGCATAATGCTCCTTGTTCGAGCTGACAGTCACCCTCAGAACCTCCGAATCAGCACCATCCCAGCGTGATAGATGCTAGATTTGCTTTTGTTCATCCTACGTTTTGGAATGTGAGTGCGTTGGGTGTTGTGATATGGATGTCAACCTGAGTGTGGTTCAAACGTCCAGAGACACAGTCGAATACCATCCCGGAGGCCGCCCGTGACGACTTCCCCTTCAGCCATTCACGCGGAAGAACATGGAGTACTACGTCACTGCTTCTACCATTTGAGCACCCTTTTCAAGTTTCAGCTCACAGCGAATACCGCGCGCAGACACCCCTCCGAATCCCTCCAAGATGCATACAATAAAGTGAGTCTGCCACAAAGACTCTCACAACCGATGGGTGCAGCCCTATCCAAGTCGACCCATGGCCCGCGGCCCGCATTTCTTGCCGTTGTGTGGGTCATGAAGTACTTGTGTCCCAAAGTGTCCCCAATTCCAGCGTCACTTTCATTCTCGAATAGATGTTGCATTTCCGAGTCGTTGCTGATGTGTATGTGCTAATGTGGGCGGTGCCGGTGAATGCACTCTGCTGAGGATCACTGCCAGCTACACGGACGCCTTCACCAACGACACAATTAGTGCGTGCACCTTGGCCCCCTGCCCTCGCGTGCTCTCATCAACTTCCAATGCCATGTACCTGGCAGCCGTCGCGGTCGACTCCAATACCTCGCACGCCATCCCGCCAAATGCCGACGAAGACCGTCGACGCGACACCCACCATATGCCTCACACTGACCTCTCGAGCTCCGCCACTGGCAGCTCGGTGTACGTAAAAAAGGTGCAAAGATTGTACCGAGATTGTACCGCGTGGGCCGCAGTGCCCGCATTCAGTTTGCACTTACGGCTGCCAATATGTACGTGTTTGTTCGCGACGCATTTCAGAGCCGGCAGGGAAGTTTTCATTCTCATTCTAATTGGGAAGACCGCTTGTTGACATTAGGGTTCGATCCTCAGCAGTGGCCGCATTCAGTTCGTACTTACGGCTGGCCCCATCCGCAGTACATACTGAGTACGTGTTTCTTCGCGCCCATTTCAGAGTCGGCATGGAAATTTTCATTCCACCGCTGGGAAGACCACTCGGTGACATTATTTCTCATTTCAGCATGGTACGAAAATTCTTCACTGAATTAATGCAGGTGCCAAGTGACTGAACGAACCTCTCTCAGGCTGTGACATGTCCGCTTTTGCCAAAGGAGTTCGCAAATCCTTGATCCCATCTGTTGTAAGATTTGATCCAAGGGCTGACCACCCATAATCAAGTGCTCAGAAGCTATTGAATTTGTCACCCCAAGTTCCTACTACTAGTACTATGAGCAAATATGTTAACATACTTGTTCGCAAGCGAGGAACCTGAATCCTATCCGTTCCGTGGAATAGAGGACTGCGTATGCGAAGCACATGACTGCACGGCTGATTGGAGCCGATGAGACATGCGTACCGTATGTCTGAGATGCGCACCTCAGGCTGGATAGATAAGGGTCGAGAATAAACCAATAAGCCCTCGAGCGGCGCTTGGCGATTATAACCCACTGGTAGGCCGCATCGGAGTGTCCACATATTATGGATGCCTCCTGAAGTACGGTAGACAGGCAGAGCTTGTGCTCCGCACGCGTTTCCACTATGGAAGCGAGTATCTCATGGGGATCATCTTCTGTTCTCTGCTGCGTCTCTGTGATGAAGGTCTCACGATGGACCAAACGGAGTGGCAAACTCTGTTGCCGAGAAAGACGAAACGAATAGCAGGTGTGAGAGCCACAATGTATCTTTTCGGTCTCGGGGTCTTTGCTGGCCCGGGACGAGGCTAGAGCTCATCGGAGAGAATGTGGTGCCGTCAAATGAGAACGAATGCGGCGGGGCACTGCTGGGCCCCGCACCTAGGTTAGGTGAGGTAGTCGCGGCAGCGGAACTCGCACAACGAGTTGCAGCGTGATTGGTGGAGCGCTGAGGTGGGCCACTGCATGTGGCAGAGCATCGTATGATTCGTATGAAGTTGGAGGTAGGTCACCTGCGCCAGCGTTCAATGGGTCCGACTTGGGATTCATGCTGTTGAAAACCCCTAAAGGAATATCTAGTCAGGGAGTCGATCGAAGCAAGCCGGAAAGCGCTCCGGAATACTTATGTATAGGCTCTCGTGGTGTTTTCTTGCGTTAGTTATACGCTTAGGTGGCCTACGTAGCTAAAGTCGAGGCGACTTCTTGTGTGACCTCCTGCGAAGCGGCAGAATCAAGAGTGAGCTTTAGATACTTGAGTATAAGTAAGGAGTATCATACCGATGATACCGTCGATTTCACTCGGCTGTACAAGGCCGATCGGACGATTGACCGTGTAGTTTGACAAAGAAAATTTTTGATGCTTCAACGAGTACCATTAGACGTCAACGCTTCATCTATCCATATGTACCTTTCTAACTTCTAACAGAATATTGCCCGGAAAGGGTATCTATCGACACCGGAAGGGACAATTATGCTATTGCTCATGCACATCACATTTTCGCATTCCCCACAACAAGGAACGCAATCCTGACCGTTTCCTCCAGCACCGTTTTCAAGAATTCATCTCCCCAAGCGGCAGCACCCTGACATCGTGACAGGTTAGATCAATGCGAAGTAGTGCGCTCGAATAACTTACCTCGACTTGGAAGTGCAGCTTCCTATGCATTGTCCACATCTGAACAACCCTAAGGGAAGAGCGAAATGGATTAGATGGTAGTCCGAAGCGAGGAAGATCCAATGTGGGTGCCTTACATGACGGTAGTTAAACGTGCTCCGAAGCATAAATTACCAACTCTGAGCTCCCCATGTCGTGTCGGTAATCTGCTCTCGAGTACACCGAGGTTCTGGAAGTCACAATACCACCGGGGTAACCTTGACTCGGGGCTAGTTTCTTGCTCCATTCCAGGGATAGGCACCTGTGCAAGGACGTGCATTGGAATGGGGAGACAAGGGTCGGCCAAATATTTGTCAAATTGCTCCTGAATTTTTTTGGCCGTAATGATCAACGTTGCCTTCTCGCTGCCTCCCTTCATTGGCTGAGCCATCGGGATACGCAATGGCAACGCACTAAGAGATGATATGAAATACGTCTTCGGATTGACGGATGATTTCAAATAACGTTCGGGAGAGACACTAGAAAGAGATTAGCAGTCAGACATACCCACTGCGGTAAGTGTATGTATCACTAACGTGGTCACAGCGTGTGGAAAATTGACGTCCGGTCCTGGAGGTATTGGATTCATCTTGAATTGCGCCAAACCGTTCGCCGCTTTGAACAATGCCGAAACCGAGACACCTAGCTTCTTCGCGTGTGCAACAACAGTCCTCGTTTCTGACTCCGATAGAGTGATATGATGGCGGAATGGCCGCTCGGACGTATTGAGTGGGCGCAATGGAGGAGGCAACCTGTGACCAGGCTAGTATACGTCATTACTCTCATCATAAAATGAAAAGGAAGAACGAAAATACTCGAATGAAACTTACTGTGAACATCTGATTCAGCTGCATCGCGACATCCTGCAGTAACTTTGCACCGGACGTCTCCCACTCTTCAGGCACCCCTCCCGTTGCGACAATCACGTCAACGGGAAGGTTCTTCCACTCCTCCGAAGGTACAATCGTCACGTCCATCCCGTTACCAGATATCCATTCGCACATCAGGTTCAGTGCGTGGATCATAGGTCTACCGTCCATCATGGAGTGTGGGCCATGAAGGTAGAGACCGTATTCCTTCCTGTCATCGTCGCCTTCGTTCGACGTTGCAAGCAGGTAAACCCTGAAAAGAGTGCTCGTGCCATCCACACCAATGTGAGGCAGTCGCCTGAGGTTGACATCTTTCACAAACTCGTATGTGTTGAGTGAGGGTCCACGTTGTTCAACGACAAAAGCGAGATCGAGCCATGCTTCACGATCTGCGGATGGTGTGTACACCCATGCGGGAGATGGATCGTCCTCTATGGCACAGGCAACGATAGGACAAACAAAACTGGGGGATGGAAGTCAACCCCTTCCGTCACGCAGGGAGCGAATATGATGATGTCCTTACCGGAATTTATCAAGAGCTCGACGAGTACGATCCCTCAGTTGTTCTATCCTGAGCGAGGAGGTAAAGTTGACTCCCATGCATAATTCACCCGGTCTGTTAGTCAGCAGATCCAAAATTTGTCAAAACATGCTAAGAGAAGAGATTTAGAGAATTAATACTTGCCCGTCGAGGGCCAACCAACCACTGTGCATCCAACGCTCAGAACCAACCATCGGTCTAGATGAGGCCCGCGTGGTCAGTCAGATGATAGGATATGTGCCACTTCAGGACTGACCGAGCATACACGGGTGGGCGGCGACTGGTATCGAGGGCCCATTCCGTCTGAGAGGGAGGCAAGGGAAGTAAGGACTCCATTTGGGGAACGATACGTCGACACGCTAGTTTCAGTGTCCTTTATATGAGGGCATATTGGGGTCCCGGAGAGCCTGTCATGCGCAGCCATAGTATCGTCAGAACTTTGCTTATCGGCCACTGTCATAGGATCCGAACAACACAAGTTACTAGGCGGGATCTCCACCAATGAGTCATTGCTGCACTTCGATCGTAACAATTTAGCGGGCTCAACACCCGGACCGTGGCTCGAGTGTTCATTTCAGCAGCTGGACAGATTAAGCCGATGGGCCTACTGGTATTAACGCAACGCACCTTCATGCCGAGAGAATGACGTTATTATATAGGGCTGATTCTTCAACGTTTCAACAACCATCTAACGCCGTGACTGCGCACCTGTCAGCCCGGTGAAGAATTTTCGTACCCATAATATCATGCTGGAGCAACATTTACACCGCCAAGTGCCAATCAGTCACTGGAACATAACAGTTACTGGTAGCCGACAGCCTGAGTATCCGAACCATGATGCCATATGTACACCACCCACACACGATTGGGTGACCAGCACAGAGTTTTTTTTTAGTGGGTATCAACCTGCAAACCTTAGCGTATTATGTAGGACTAGCTACAGAATAAAAACCTTTGTCCAAAAAAACGGTGTCGAAGGATCGGATCCTAATGTCACCGAGCGGTCTTCCAAGCAATGAAAATTTCCGTGCCGACTCTTCTGAAATGGGCGCGAACAACACGCACTTATAATAGTACTGCGGATGCAACCGTAAGTACCAATTTAATGCGGCCACAATACTCAATCTTGTCAGTGGTTACGCGAATGGAGCTCGCCGTCAATGGGAGGCTAGCACACCGGTGAGGCACATGACCCGGTGTCTGCATCGACGGTCTTCGTTGGCATTGGCGGGATTATGGCGTGCGAGGGGCAAATTAGGGCCCAAATCTGACAGCTTTATCGTCACGAATACTGGCAGAAGCATCATGTTGCAAGTTGAACTTGCAACCTACTCTTCCACTGCTAGCGGCGGCCCGTTCCAATTTACGTAGTTATTCAACTAGTAGTACTAGTAAGGATAGAATTTCATCTTTGCTCGAGTGGCTGTGACTCAGACTCTACCGCAGCCCACCAGCCTGAGCCGCGCACCGACCTCTTCCTTTCTTTTCGCACAGCGGTCACTCGTAGTGCGGCCGCACCTCTCCAGGTTCCTTCTATTACACTCGTTCAGTCTGAATCCAATGGGGCACCCACACCCGCACCGACCATGGACCAGGATCCTCTGAGAGAGAGCACATGCTAACTGGCACGATGACCGCACACTCCTTAAGGCATACAACGTCGCTTCTATAAATGAAGATCTCGCCAAATAGCACGCGAATTGGACTCCAGAGAAGTCCGGGCCAACCTTGAGCCACATCCCACTCCATCGCCACAAAACGTTACCCGGTTCATTGATGGCACGCGGTGGCCGCTACTGACCCTGCTGCCCCTAGTGGCCCACTGCTACTACCCCCGCTGCTACCCACGCTGCTGCTGCCCTTGCCACATATGTAATGCGGCTCGGCTTTGCCCGCCGAGATAGACTGTTGGTGCCAATTCACCTGAGACACACCCGGTGGCGACCCTCACGGTCTGGCGGACTCTCCATGCCACCAGTGCGCTAGTCAATACCTCACGAGTACCACCCTCCTAAGCACCTGGGATTCGAGTGTCACCTCGTCGCGTCGGGCCGTCCTACCATTTGGGGAACCCAGCTGACACTCGGGCCCACAGGTTCTCACAGATCGTGGCAGGGAGGCGTTTCGCGCCTTCACCCACACTTAGCTTAGCCTCTCTCTGTCTCTCCTCTGCAACCTGAGTCACATAGCGACGAGCAAAGAACTTATAATTGAAATTTCAGCCGTAGTGCTAACCGACCCAGGAGCAACAAGCGCTACTATAAGTCCCGGTGGTAAAAAAATGCTAGTCGCCGACTCTTACTCTGGTTTATGCAATCCACCTCTGGCACGTTGAATCCGCGTCTGAGGTCACTCCCATGGCCTTCACATTTATCATTCACCCTTTGTAGCTCTCCGAATCTCATGTGCTTCAGGTTGCTAATTGCGAAGACGTGCTCCTGCGTGTGCTACAAATGGATGTTCACAGCCCTGAAGCTTTGGAGCTCGATCGAATTCCCTTGATGTGTTACCTTCATGTTGCAACTTGAACGTTGAACAGCGACTCACGAGGATGTCTTCCAAGTGCATAAACGACCCTTCCGTTGCCCTCTGTCTTCCAGTTCACTTGCCACTGAACGTATGAATGCTTATGTCCAATGATCAGCCTCACCTCATCTCTTCCTGTTGCTTTTGCGCTCCCTGCCTCTCATCCCTCCATCACTTTTTTTGAACACATCTACCGCTGGGCGGTCTCTGCTTCGACGATGTCTTAGCGTCTCATTAGGGCCTTTCGAAAGGTGGCCTACTATTCGCGATAGTCCTCACTGGCATCGTCGCAGCTAATACCTTTCCTATCCACGAGGGACGACGAGCAGTTCTGGGGGAGACCAACACTGGTGACGGTGGCGACAGGCACCACCCAAGATACCCGCGGTTCGATGGCCATTGGAGACTGACTAGGGCTATACTCTTTATTCGAATTGACACGAACCCTTGGAACCTCCGAACCAGCAGTATCTCAGCATGATAGATGCCGGGTCTTTTGTTCATCCCACGTTCTGGAATGTGAGTAGGTTGGGTGTTGTAATATCGATTTTGACCTGAGTATAGTTCAAACATCCATAGGCAGTCGAATACTGTGACGACTTCCCCTTCAACCATTCACGGAAGAACGTGGAGTGCTATGTCACTGCTGCTTCTACCTTTTGAGCTCCCTTCTTGGATTTCAGCTCATGGCGAATACCGCAACTGATGGGTGCAACCCTATCCAAGCCGACCCGTGGCCCGGAGCCTGCATTTCTTGCCGTTGTGTGGGTCATGAATTACTTATGTCCCAAAATGTCTCCAATTTCAGAGTCGCTTTCGTTCTCAAGTGGATGCTGCATTTCATTATACTGACAAGTGGTTCTCGATCTTTGTGATCCGGACAGAGTTTCGGAGATGAATACGACCGATGTCGTTCTTCTGCTCCCTTGACTCGAGGTTTTACTTTCGAGCGTTCACCACAAAAGCAAGCAAGTTTATACGAGCTATTACCTACGATTCTATGCCTCGAGTTCCTCCCCTTGCTGTGCCTTGGGCTTCGATGTCTTCATTCGACCCATCATATTCGAAGCGTGTCAACCAAACGATGGGCCTGCTGGAGACTGGCTCACTTGCTCGTCGTATTGACACCTGTCCGACAAATCCGCCGTGCAAAACTCACCCGGAACATAGGCAAAAGGGGAACCAAACTTACTTTTCATACCCACGTTTCTCACCCGAGTCGCACTTCCAGGGGACTCATGGAGGTTCTTCGCCGACACGTGTTCAGTGGTATCACCGGCAACCCGGTGTGACCGCCCTTGCATGATCAGTCTGTCCGTACTCCCGAGTACAACACGTACGCGGGACATTGGTCTCTCCACGCGACTTGGCGACGTCGTTGGTCTTTGGGCGGTCCCGGTCAAATCCAAGCCTGGGTGGGGAGGATGGCTGTGCTACTTACTTTGTCCGTCAGCTTGAACTCGGAAAAATAAGTCGCTGCTCGAGCAGCTGCGCAACGCGACGGATACGCGTGTTGCTATGATCTCTGAAGCTCGTTTGGTTTTGCAAATTATATGTTTTTCTCTGGGTTTTCGTACGACAGAGCTACAGACGACAGATGGTGTACGCGTCGACAAACCGCATCACAAATAAACACCAATACACCAAAAAAAGGGCGAAGAAAGAACAAGTGAGTCAAACTGGTCGAGAAACGAAAAGGGAAAAGGACCAGTCGACCTTCAGAATGCTCGTCTCTGATGCCGCAAAGGGGTCAAGGAAAGACCGCCCAAGACCCGTCCTGAACTGGGGTTCGATCCAAGTCGACAACAACGAATCCGTGTCCAAGTCGTGTCGAAACCACCGTCCGGAATTCCAAGAAAAAGCCCGTGATGAACGCTGCGCGTTGTCCACGTTCACCATACGTCGACATCGTCGTGAACCTTGACCCGAGTCACTCGCGCGATGAAAAGAACCGTGATACTGTCCCGTGATGCCTCGATATCCATGCCCCGACGTTGACCTGGTCCTGCAGGATGGAAGTATCGCCCTTGTTGTCCGACTTGAATGGTCCCGTCTCGTTCCCTTGCCATCGACCTCGTCCGGTTGATCTCGAGCCTCCAACTATCATATACGGTCAACCTTGTCAGACACATCACGTGTCGCCGTACGAGTTCGCGCGCACAACGTCCCAAGTCTCCGTCATCCTCGTCGCATCGTCCGTACCAAACCTCGTCGCAGGAACAGCGCAATCGCAGCCGCAGAACCGACAGAGAGACCAAGTGCATTTAAACCACGCAACCAAGTAGCCACCACTGCCTGCGACCTTTCTCTGCGCCCTAAGTGGGCGTACTGGAGAAAAGGCATGTGCAGGCTTAGAGGAAGCGCTGTGATAAAGGGGGTGTGATGGTGTGCTGGATGTTCATGTTTATGGTTGTGTCGGGTACACCTTGGGTGGTGCTGCAGTGTCTGCGAGGCGACGAGGGCGTCGGAGGGGAACGGGACAATCGATGGTTGGTTTGTTCAGGGAGGATCTTAGAAGTGTGCGTGAGGCTTGTGCGTGGCGTTGTCCAAGTTGTCCAAGGTTACCGGATTGTTCGGCATATAAAATGTTGGAAAACGTAGTGCTCAGGAAATCGATGGGATCGAGGGATACGTAGGAACATTGCGGAAGTCTTCAGGGAAAGCCGGTCGAACGAAGGCGATATCCAGTACACTTTGAACCTAGCTGGAGGGTCTGGATCGGTATCGCAAAACTTGTTGATGGAAACAAAGGCACAGTCTTCAAAGCTGAGCATGTGAAGAGTCAATGGCGAAATAGATGGATGAGTAGACCATACCATCAGGCGTCCAAGGTCAGCAAACGGAGTAAATCGTCCGCAAGAGGATGCAGGCCGAGTACATGGGGCCTTATCAAACTCGGGAAAGGTTGACAATTGTGGATGTCGTTGAGGGGTGAGCGATAGTACGTCGCAGAGGGCTTTTCTCGGTAAGTGGGAGATATCTGGATTCGGTGGTTGACACGACTCGTTTCTAAAGTTGTCCTGGACCTGGGATTGTGTTGAAAGGCGAAGGACAGCCACATACGAGGCTCGAGAGAGAGCTCAGGACGCGGCGAACAGAGGTCTAAGCAGTCAGAAAATGAAAGGAAAAGAACAAGAAAATGATGAAAGAAAATGAAATTACACCATATGTCGTCCGATAGCATTGTCGTGAATTTTCTGACCAAGACTACCAACGGCGAGACTTTAGGGAAACAAACAGAGGAAAGTGAGAACTCACATCAAAAACCAAAAGTGCGAGAATAACCCGCACGAAGCTAGATGGGGTAGTTAGATGCGGGGAGAACAGAGGATAGCATGGAAACTGCGTACCCGATGCAGACAGGTGGATCGAGCCACCAAATATCTGAAAGGCCAGTATTAAATTCGCGTTGAATGTCCGCATCGGGATAGAACTCACCAAACCAAGGAAGACCGGACCAAATTCCAGACGCTAAATGAAACTGCAAGAAAAAGAATGGTTGCTGTAGAGAACAAGGCCGAATCAACTAGAGTTCATGGAAGGAAAGAACGATGCGCACGGGTGGGAAACTGATACTTAAAAGAGTGACGATAGTTGGAATTGGCTTGGAAATCAAGATGGTCAGGGTGACCTTGAAGACAGTCAACCGAACGCGGAACGCACCATGGCTGCCATACACGGAACCAGGTTAAAAAGGAACGACGAAAGTTGGCTGGTATGGAAGATGGGGTGAAAGAATGACCAAGGTGCCTTACAAGCAAGGTAAGGCCACCAGGGGAAGCCGCGGACCATACCACAGCGAACGACTATCCCTGTGAGTGCGGACGTACGCCTTGGATGGTAGCGAAGGAGGCGAGTTCGGGGATTTCGGCGACGCGATTTGTACTTCCTCAGTGAGCAAGGTTGGGACGAGCTTGCGAACCTCGTGAGGATTTGGTCCGGCGGTCAGAGGGGCGGTGGATTTGGGAGGCGGTGTATAGGGACAGATCGATCCCTCATCTAAGACGTCGCTATCGGGTACAGGAGTCGAAGAACTTGACTCCAGCGAGCCTCGCCTTGTGTTGTCGAGGTCCGGGGTAAATGTGAGGCTTGGGACGCTTGTGTCCTCATCGTCGCTGTAGTCAGAGTCGTCCTCAGAGGGCGATCGAGGACTGAGATCCAACTCGAAATCACGAAGCTCTTCGAGGAGGCTCCGCATGATATCCTGGCCCTCGTGAAGCACGGCGAACGCGGCGGAATCGCTCAAATCCTGTCGCAAGCCTTCGTGACCATCTCGAACGTTGATATCCCAGGTTGAACTCCTAGCCTGGTCGACCTGGTCGAGGGATCTGCAGGACGTGGCTTGGTCTGCCTCGATGAACTCGGAAAGATTGAATGAGCCTTGCCCCGTGTTGTCAAGACCAGATGTATGCGCGGGGCCTGGGACGCTTGTGTCATCCTCGTCGCTGCTATGTTTAGAGTAGCCCGATCGAGCACCCCACTCCAGCTCGAAATCATGAAGGTCTTCAAGAATGCTCTGCATGACGCCCCGCCCATCGTGAACCACAGGGGACGTGGCGGTGTCGCTCGGATTGTCTTCTTCACCATCGTAGGCGTCTCGAGTACCGCTGACGCAGCTGAAACTTGTCGGCTTGTCAACAGGGTCGGCCCAGTCCAGGGACGTGGCTCGGTCAGTCTCCATGAGGTGTGAGAAGTGGAGCAACAATGCAGAGATCACGGGTAGCAAGTCATCCCTATCCTCCGGAATCACTTCCTTGAGACTCTCGGCAAAATACGACATATCGGCCATCCCGTATCGTCGCGCGGTAGAAGACGAGCTTGGGCTAGCTGTCAATATCCCGTCGTCTGGTGAAGAGAAGAAGTCGTCGGCAGTAGACCATGAGCACTCCGACGAATCCTCCTCGATTTCTTCCGCAATGGGAGAGAGGGGGCGTCGACGACCTGTCGCACCGGCGCTAGTGATTTGACTGCTATGTTGTTCGACTTGGCAGTAGGGCGTCGTCTCGATCCCCGCATAAGGCGAGAAGTCGGAACCGAATGACGAACTATCAGAAAGATCTTCTGAAATGGTGCGCAGGTGACGAACTACTGCACCGCTGGTCCCACCATCAACGTCGACACTTGTTCCGTAGCCTGGGTAAGCGTCGTGTGGCATAAAGTCATCCGCTTGGCCATTGGGTGTCGGAATTTCCGTCAGAATCCCATCGTAAGCTTCCCTGGCAACCTCAAGCTCAAGATTGGAGCTACACGACCCTTGACGAGACTGTTGGAAAGCGCAGCATGACCATGGCTCCGTTACCAGGATCCCATCGTAAGCCGAACAGTAGCAACCCGATTCGACATCTGATGATGGTTCACCGTATGATCCAGGGGGGATCACCACGATCCCGTCGTCAGCTGCACGGGAAGAATCCGCGTCGGAGCACGACGACATGCTCTCAGACCAATCCTCGGATGAAACATTGTCAGGATCGCCTGGGACAGAGAGGAATGCTCCCGGACGAGCTGTCGTACCGATCACGTCGCTGGTGAACGTCACGTGAGTCGACACGCTGAAGTCGTAGGGTGGAACCCGCTTGACTCTGGGTCTTCCACCTTGGTTCAGTTCCTCACGTGCGGGCTTTGCACCATTATCACCGTCGTCGCCTCCGTCATCGTCCATGCGGAGGAAGGAGCTCATACCAAACGACTTCGGCTGAGACGCGGGAGTGGCCTCCGCTTCGTCTTCTACCAAGATCGCCGGAGCTGTTGGCGTGGCCGGGCAGCATTCTACCATCTGCAATACACCATCAAAGGAACACTCGGATTATACATTCAGAATACTCACATTCCAGGTGGTGGGATGGAAGAACATCGCGTAGACCATGTTAACATGCTGATGAGAGCGGGAATCAGCTGGACTGAAAATCATGGATAAGTGTCTAGCTCACGTCAAGTCCCGCCTCGACGTCAATCGGCCGTTCACTTGTAACACGATCTCCAGTCGTCTTCCTCGAACCCCGGGGACGCAAGGACGAGAAAAGACCACCCAGACCTGACACCCTGGCATCGCTCGCACGCGAACTTTTCGGAGTCCCTCGTCGATGGAAGAGGTAGCCTCCGACAGAGACTATGGCTACCATGGCGAACAAGAGCCCGCCTGTCCCAATCAAATAATGGGGCTGCAGGGGAACAGGCTGTCCAGAGGAGTCAGCAACGGAAGGAGTGGGGGAAAGCGCGAGCGCAGTGGAGCCTGACGGAATCGGAGACATGATGGTTCGATGGCAACTGAACTGAAGAGTAGAGGGATATAAGTGATTGGTTTATATAACCCTAACATGTCAGCCTCCGAGTCGTTTAGACTGGGCTGACATGGAGGTAACATGGTCAGCCGCTTGCAAAAGGGAATTGCGAGCAGGATCGACGGAACCAGTTTGCGGTGTTGTTGGGGGCACATCAAGATTACGTTTCCCAGAAGAAGAGATGGTTCAGGCTGGCGTCAGGTAAAGATGAGGGTGACTCGTCGCGGATGAGAGACATTGAGACCACGCGCTGTTGCGTAACATTGAGCCAGATAAGTGACTACTAAATACACCATGTGTTCCGTTTCAAACGTTGCACATGAAATCTTGGAGCATCAAAATTCCTGTAGACTTGAAAATGTTGACAATATTGAAGAAGATGAAGACCATCTAACAGTGGTATTAATTCAAGCTGCTCCAACGCTGGAACTTCAGGCTGCGTCAGCAAGTCATCGCAGAGCCAAGAAAACGGCACTGCACCGAAACTAACTTCATCGACTGACTTGTGCAGTCCAACCTCGACTAAGGCATGATGGATGATGAACGATATCGATGAAATCCTCGCCGATTCCTAGTCTGAACTTCCGTGCAAAAAATGAAGCTTGAAGGTCCGCATCACGTGCCAGCCCCTTCGTTCAATATCCATTTTCCACTCGTCTTGACTTGGCTTGGCTAGCGTGACACTCAGTATGTACTTTCTAAAAGTATGTGCCAAGTTACATGCACCGCACCGACTCCTGATTATATTCTGTCCTAGACTAGCTACCATCCATTGTTACCCAGCACAGGGCTTTATTTCAACCATCAGAGCTGCGCAGCGGCGGCAGCGCTATGTAAAACCTAAATGGATGCTAGTACGTGATGGTCAGTGGGCGGGCTGTTGGCTGCCAATACGTTGTATATTTAGCTGCTCCATTCTGGTTGCTCTCGATCAGCAAGATTTCGGATATCCAAGGTATAGCACTACACCACCATGGATATCAAACTTTTTTTCGTTATTTTCTCCTCGCAATGGTGATGCGCCCAAGCCGTTCATCAGCCCGGCTGGGTGATCATTTTTCGTTAGTCTGGTCACCAGAGTAATTTTGCATCGCCGACTTGGAATTTACCACTATCCGTATGGCGGGGGGGCTCCAACATAAATACAGCCCACTAGGCCATAGAGCCTTAGCATCCACTTTTATCCCCCATGATCTCTTCTTCCCTCCTCATCCTCTCAGTATTTGCTGCTGCTGCGCACGCAGGAAAGCGGGGTCTCTGCTGGCCTTGGTGTAAGTCACCATACGCTAGTTCTCGACCGAACAACTAACCTCTCCCCCCAGACAACGGATCTTTGTACGATCATTTCCCGGGATATATGACCCCATTCTGATAATCATCACAGAAATCCTGCAGTAGTCAACAATGGTGACGGTCAAGTAGTTGCAATGTATGTTATTC
Organism: Harrya chromipes; assembly: GCA_038091155.1. Lineage (NCBI taxonomy): Eukaryota > Fungi > Basidiomycota > Agaricomycetes > Boletales > Boletaceae > Harrya > Harrya chromipes. The sequence continues at coordinate 155,713 of JBBPNX010000003.1, forward strand.
CAACTTTGCACGCCAATCGCTCATCCTTGCTCTCCCAGTTATGACTATGAAACCTATCTCCCGGCGACAACTGGCGGTACCGGTAACCTCGGTTTCATCGGCATGCAACGCTGCACCGACTGTAGTTCGAGTCCAATCGCCGATCTCAACTCCCGCTGGCAAAGCCAAGGATGGGCAAGTACGTTCCCTATCAGATACCTGCCTCTATGCTATGTGATCTCATCGTCTTTTGGTTCCGTGTAGCCGTCTTCACGTTGAATGAACCGGATGTCAACAGTATTACTGCCACTTCGGCCGCGTCTTGGTATATCCAATACATAAACCCCCTGGTAGTAACCCAGTGCTCGGCGATCTGAATATATGCTGACATGGAAACACAACAGCCCATTAAGAAGGCTCTTCCCGCCGTCACCTCAAGCACGGCGTCTGGCCAGGGCCTGAGTTGGCTCTCTGAAATGATCAGCGCCTGCGCTGGACAATGTTCCTTCGACTACATCAATCTGGTGCGTTGAATCCGCGTTCTCTTCGTGACCAGTAGCCCAACTGACCATGTTTCGTTCTCGGCAGCACTGGTACGGGTAGGTGTAGCCTCTGTCTTGTACTGCCTCCTGCCACTAACTATGGATCTCCAGAGCTTCATTTTCCGATTTCCAGAGCTATGTCGAGTCCGCGCACGCTCAGTTTCCTGTAAGTCTTTCCCGATGGTTTCCGTGTGTGAGAGGTTGCTGAGGTGCTGCCATAAGAACTATAACATGGTCATCACCGAGTTTGCCCTTCAAAACCCAGCTGGGGGCCAAGCTGACCAGTAAGTTCACTCCGATTCGCACTCTAGCCAGTTTTGACACTGCCTCCAAGAGTCGCATTCTTCCAGCAAGCCTTCCCCTTCCTTGACAGCGCATCTTATGTCACCCTTTACTTCCCCTTCGTGGCCACGTCCGCGTCTCTGTTCCAGGCGAACGACGCGGCCGGAGCATCTTATGCTGGCACTGGATCATGCCTGTACAACAACGACGGCTCTGCATCCGCTGTCGGCGCTCTGATGCCCTAAAAGTGCCCTCTTTTCCTGTAGCTTCTGGGTGTTGTTTGAACAACGGAGTACGTATTTATGCGAACGATTGATCCCTGTGCCGTTTCCGCCCCTCAGGCGGTTCACGACCATCGAACCCGTAATAGTATGCAACCGCTGAGTGACTTAGATTGCTACAAACAAACCTTACTTATACTAGACATACGTAATGAGTCACTAATAATTGAATCAGTGTTCTCAGAAAACAGAATGAGCCATGAATAGCACGGCCAGGTGACGTGACAACAATGATGGTCGGCATCCACAAAAATAAAATCGCCTTGATCTCCATCTCGAAGGGAGCAACGTCTCGGACTCGGTAAGTTCGTAGTTGGCCTCGGGTTATCGTCATGGCAGCATACACGGCAATAAACATCCCCCGAAACTCGCGGTGCTTAAAGCGCATATCGGTACCTCATGATGGCGTCGTGGAGAACATGGCGTATCATCGATGAGGAAATTGAAGTACGACTCGGCGTGCAAATAATGATTCTGAATCCGGTCTAGTACTACTTGGATAATAATTTGTCGCCGAGTGATTGAATTCAGAGAGTAACTGAACTGTCCATGTCTACGGAAGTGATGGTTTGCGGCCTTTGACGTCCAACCAACTTTTTGTTTCGTATCCGCACTAGTACTGTGATACCACCGAGGACGCCCGACTCGGATATATTGTCAGCCACCGGTTTGAGGCTGACATGGTACAAGCAGACCATATATTCAGAAAACCCCCAATAAACATCAAGTCTGCACGCTATCCATCTCATTGATCACGCACATGGCTGTGATCCCCGACGCTCGTTTCGATAATCCATTCCTTGATGACGCTTTCGATTTCTCTCATTATCCCATTTTCAAGACGAGGAACGTAAGGGCGGCGACGGTAAGTCGTCTCGTCGAATAGCCACCCACGTTCCAAATGGATTGTTTCCAGCTATACGAGCCGAGACACCGTGGTCGCCTGTTTACAAGCCGCAGATCACCCGACAAGGCGGAGCGACGTTGGCGCTCAAGGAACGTCTCAGAACCACAGCTCGTATCCTCTACCAACTGCACGAGGGAATCTTGGCTTACCAACTTTCCGTCCGCCCGTACTGTCGGCGACATCGCTCATCTCAGCGTTGACGAGCAGATCAGCGCGGATACTATTTGTTGCAGTCAGAGCGCCGCTATTGTCTCCGACAGTCCCGGTTCTCCTCCGCCGTGCGAAGTGGATGACGAACATCTCCAGAAGACACCCGGCGCTTTTTATGAGGATTCTCGCGGCACCTCCGGGCACGTCGAACCAAGCGACGACGATAGCGATAGCGAGAAGGAATCACTGTATAGCATGGATTCCGCGGACCAGGAAGTGCACCCACTCTTACTTTCGATGCCAGTGATTCCTCAGATCAAGCTCGAACGCAAGGCCACTGTTAGGAAGCCTGACCCTGGACCTTTGTTGGATGATGCGCGAAATAGGACCTTTCTTTCGCCTCGTATCCGTGACCTCCGGACTCCAGTGAGGATGTCTTCTCGTCGTTATGGTCGCGTTCTCCCGCGGACTAGTCCACCGGTAGAAAACTTTGATGCATCTCTGGCCAAGGCCTATGATGATAGTCTATCCATCTCCCAGACGTGCCAGCTGTCTGAGTCGGTTAGCTGGAGCGATCACCCGGAGAATCGTGCGGCGGATCAAGAAAATATGCATTCAGTGTCTGAACCTACGTTGAACGTTGGATACCCGTCGGACCAGCAGGAACCCCTTTTGAAGAAAGAGATCGACGAGTCGACTCATTCCGACGCATTGTTATCACCAATTGAGGAAGTGGACACGCCTCCTGAACCATCCAACGATGGCTCGGGATCATGCATCCCCGAGCCTCATAAGCCGAAGCAGGTCCCTCCTAAACGTACCAAACGTGGCCATCAACGCTCATCTCTCTCTCACTCGATATCCTTGAGCAGCATCTTCCATGCTGTTGCGGATGGATGTGCCTCCCTGGACATCCTCCACAAGACGAAGACGAAGCCTGAACCCGCAACCGAACCTAGACTCGAAGACCCTGTCACAAAGGCGCACAACCTGATCTCCAAATGGGCTCCAAAGGACGGACAAATCGTCATCAAGGTGTTTGTGCCCTCGACGGACGATATATGGATGTTTCGCGTGTCGCAGGACATCGGCCTCGCCGACTTTACGTCGAGGGTGGCGACCAAGCTCGGATTCACGGTCTCCTTTAGCGGGAGCTTGTGGGACGAGCCCAAGTACTACTTTAGGACAGACGAGCAGTTCAAGTCGTGGGTCAAGGGGCGGATTAGATTTGGGCGAAATCTACCTATCGTTGCACACGTTCTCGTGCCACTGCCGCTGGTGATGCTGAGCGTAGATGCAGAAGGCTGCGAAGTTTGGTGTTATGCATAACTATCGGTGTGAATAGCGAGTCGACGATACCTAGCGGTGATCGGAAATGGACAATGGCGTGCCATCGGAACTTGTTTTTCCGAGTGATGAGAGCCATCAGTTGAATGAAAAGAAAGGCCGAGCTGCAGCCTGCAGCGGTACTTATTATTGGTAACTTGGCACGGTGACTAAGACGTTTGTGCGGCACACGCAAGCAATTTGGAACTCAGAATAAAACTCCGATACAAATAATTGTAAATTGTAACCACGACGCCCGCCAACCGTTTCCACGATTTGAAATTTTGAGGGGACGGTCTTCGCTGCTACCGCTCAATGTCGACCCGCGTACGTGGAGGCCTCATTGTATCAGGAGCCTGACATTTTACTTGGAGCTGAAAGAGACGTGTCGATGGTTCTCCCTGAATCCGACCTTCGCAATTGGAAGACAGTCGCAGGCTTTCAAATTGGTGCTTGGGCTTCTTTCGAACCAGACTTACTTATCCTCGGATCGCAAGGTCCATTTTCCAGGCAAGCTCGATTGCCCCTCGCTTGCCGCGGTGGATTACTTCCAGACCGAGTATCTATTCTTTCACAACGAGCTTGTGCGTGCAAGACATCGCCTTTCAATGCGACCTCCTTCCCCTCTAAATTCTGCCACGCATGCTAATCAGCCAATGGTGTGTCGCTTTGTCAATACTTCATACAAAACCGATGTTATCAAGTGGCCCGAGTGTGGTTGAATTGAAACCGAAGCTTTGAACGAGTTGCGTACGTGTCTACCCTTCTGTTCTATCATGCGTGCCCTCTTATCATCGCCGAGAACCTGGATTGGCTTGGACGACACAATGCCGATTAACTTGCGTGTATACCGACAATATACCAATTTCACACATCTTCTCGATTTTTAGCCCCAATCTTGCACTAGAGAGGAACGGTAGGCATAAATTTCTACCAAGATCCGGTCACCGAGTTTCCATTAGCGTCCCATACACCCATCTTACTGGCTAAACCATACTCATGCTAAGCACTTTAGCTGTCACTGTCCGAAGCTTATCCACGTAAACCACGAGAACCTTCTGTTTGGCGACCACCCTTCACGTTTTGCCGTGGAATGGATAATGAAATTGAAATGTAATCGAGCCTGAAGGCTTCAAGGTTCAGTAATAAGTAACTCCCTGTGGCACTTGTTCGCACTTGTTCGCTCCCCCCCATCTACAATGCCATCTCGCCACCGCTTGCAGCAGTACGCCATCGCGGTCAGTATCTTCAGCGTGTTCTACAATGCCGCCGAGGGTGTCGTGTCCGTTGTCTTTGGTGCTGAATCGTCGTCGCGCGCGCTCGTCTTTTACGGACTTCAGTCCGCCGTCGAGGTCATTTCAGATGGTCTCGTGACCTGGCGCTTCCTCGGTGTCATCAAGTCGGGAGACGAACTGGAGACCAAGACGTCCCTGAAGATCATTCGGTAAACCTGCCCCGTTGAAGTTTCGTTCCTCCTGCTGACAAGTTACCCAATCCCTTGCCCCCCTGTAGGATCGAACGCATTGCAACAATTATTATCGGGGCTTCCCTCCTCGCTCTCACTATTGCCGCTATTGCAACGTCTGCTACCTCCCTCGCGGCACACGACCACCCGTCTACCACCCTCCCTTCCATCATCATTGCTGCCACCTCCACTGTGTTTTCGCTCCTTCTCTATCTCATCAAACGGTACCTCGCTCGTGCCCTCGACTCGAGCGCCATCAACGGGGAAGCTCTGTGCGCGCTCTGCTGCATGGAACTGTCCGTCGTGTTGCTCGTCGGGTCATTGATCTTTCGAGTTTGGAAAGGCGGGTGGTGGGTGGACTCGGCGACGGCGATCGTAATCGGTCTGATGTTCGGTTGGGAAGGATTCAAGATGATCCGGTGGGCACGGAACGACGACTTCGACGGGGGATGTTGTGCAAGTTCAAACTGTCATCCCAAGGATTCAGACAAGGCCGCGCCCACGCCCGATGCTGATTCGGCAACATCGTCAGTGGAAATGGAGAAAGCGAAAGAGTCCGAGTTGGAACAGAAAGAGGGACCTTCTGTTACGATTACTCCGTGTTGCGGGTGCTCCAGGAAAGACGAATCTATTGATGGGGGACAAGCTTGTTAAACAGGTCACGCCCAACTTCAAGGCATATCTTCAACTCATGCATATATTATTCCAAGCTATAGGGCTTAATGGCCAATAGTGAACGTATGTACATATGTACCTATCCTCGCCATGTTGGTCGCACGTGGATTGTATTATGATCGCCCATTTCTTGAACTTTTGAGATGTGAACCTGTGTACGTCAAGATCATCGATCATCATGGAACATCGGTTGTGTGCCTCGACATGCACCTTCTTTTCGGGAGAGGTACATGGGCGGAAAATTGAGATGGACTTCATTCTTAATGAGCCGTTGCTACTCATGCCAACATGAAGGCATGTATTCGCATGTGACCTCACGAAGCAAGCAATCCACAAACACGAACACCGTGACATTCACTGGCATCAAACTGGCATCGAGTGATCACGCGCAGCGATTCAACAGCGCATCGTCCGTCGAGTCCTCGTACTTATATGTTAGATGCGACTCCCACGTGGCGGGCCATCGTCACATTGAAGACCATGGAGTCATCCCCGTGTGGCCAGACAACCACGGTAGGAGTCATGCCACTCGCGTTGTGTTTCGGATTCATCGACATCGCCAGGTTGAAGCTGTTCGAGAACACCGTAATGAATGGACGGATTTAGTCACGGTGTGGAGCATGGCGGGATCAGTCGCGTGGCTAGAGGGCGAGCATTCCTTAGGTGACGGACTTTGCACGTCTCTACCAACTTACCTGTCAGCCAGATGCTAAACTGTGATCTTACTAATCCAGCCTCAGCTTCTTGCAGGACTCCGCTGCGGTCTGCTCTCGGGGTAGTACCGTGACCGTATCAAAATTTCACAGCAAAGTCAGTGTAAGCTATGCATTTGTTTTGAAACTATAGTCATATTCACGAATAATGATACACTATAGTACAAGGCTTTCGGTTTCGTGTCCAAACGCCAGAGCCTTATCCAGGGCGTTGCAGAGTAACTCCACTTGTGTGTCCTGCTTTTTTTCGCCCTCTGCGGGAGCGACACACGTCTGCTGACTACGTCCAGCGTTAGACTGTCAGTCGCGTTCAATCTGGTTAACGGGAGAGACTTACGAGTCAATCACGTCCAACTTTGTCAAGCTCAGTGACAATGGCGCAGTCGGATAGGGACGACGCGGTTTGTAGAACGTATCGATATCAAGAATCGCGCGCTTGACTGCTAGTATCGACAAGCGTTTGAAAGGGTTTGGGTGCCACATCTCATAAAGGAGATTGCTTAAAGGTTCCGAAATAGGGGTTGTATGCAACAAATGGTCTTTGCTGGAAAGAAATGCCGTGTACTCCTTGTCGGTTGGGCGGGCTTCTCCCCAAGGATAACGACAGGTGACCATGTTGTACAAAATCACGCCCAACGACCAGATGTCCACGAGATCAGCGTGATAAAAAACACCTTTCTCACCCCAGCATTCTCGAGGACGGTCAGTACGATCAGTATGTGTTGCGACGAGTGACTGACCTGGACTCATATAATAGGAGGTGCCGCAGCCGCCGTCGCTGCAGATGAGACGGTTGGTGGACAAGCCGAAATCGGCGATCTTAACGTGTGTTCCGTCCGTATCGCACATGATATTTTCTGGTTTGAGATCGCGGTGGAAAATTCCCTCCTTATGACAGGCTGATACGCCCTCTAGTAATTCTACAATCACCTCCCTAATGAGGGCATCGTTCCTCCAGTATAGATTTTTCTCCCAGATGGCCTTGAACATGTCCAGCCCGCAGAGAGGCATGACGATGAAAAAGTAGCCGTCTTCCTCAAAGTAATCGTGCAGTATCATTACGTGCGGGCAAGACATTGCGGTATCATGGTTGAGTATTTCGGCAAGTTGCTGACGTCTGTCTCGGATGCTGCGACTCTGATGCACACACTTGATAGCGCAAGTGGGTGAGTTCTCTTGGGTGGTGTCGACGGCTTTGTAGACGCTGCCAGCAGCACCAAGGCCAAGAAGAGAAGAGAGAAGATATGGTCCGACTTGCTTGCCGGAGAAGTCTCGTCCGTTCATCGTGATTGCAGATCAGTTGAGAGCAGGTTGCAGAGTGATGGACGATGAGTTATGATGAATGTCGCGGGTCAAGTTGTTTCATGGCCCCTAGCTCCTCATCGAAGGTCTATATACCTTGTCGATTAAATTGTGTGGCTGACGGCATACTCGGTGTCAATGATACGGTTTGTTTGGTCGTGAGGCTGTGCGAATCTGATCACCAATCACGTGAACACCCGAATTCCGACGTGCACCTGTGACTTGACCTACTAGATTCTGAATTTCAGATGCTGCAAAGGGTGGGTCGCCTTGTGTCCGGTTATCAAAGGGCCCGGAGCGTGTGTAGATCTTCTCCGCATCGATTATCATTCATATCAGTACCACCATCTCCCACCCTTGACCGTTTCGCAACTTGGAGAACCATGGCCTCACTGGCAGCTGAGAGGTATCTGGCAGACAAGGCGGCTCCTATTTGCAGAGTCGAGGTTGCAAAATCCTTTGCTCAACTCACGTTCGTCATTTCTTTAATCGTTGCAATGTTCTGACAGAAAAGTAGTGACAAGGAGAAGCTGTATGCGCACTATATCGGCGAGGCGTCATGGGCTGGGGCTCGCATCATTCAAGGCCAGTGGACACCACAAGCGACCAGCCTTTACGACCTCTTGATTCTCACGTTCAGCACTAATGGTAAGCTGGCTGAGCTCGGGGTACTACAAAGCAAGTCTGGCGTTAGCCAGCAAGCCTTCGAGGACCTCCTTCAGTACACAACCCAGGTCTGCCCACGCTCACATTCGTACAACGCTATCATTTTCATTCAGATATATCTTAGGTCTTGCACAACTTGGTGAACTACAAAAGCTTCGGCTTCACCAAGATCATCCCTCGTATTTCGGTGGATGACTTTGCCAAGATTGTGGCAGCGTCTTCGAACGCATCTAATGCAGTCCCACTCTTTGATCAAGTTAGTCCTCTCAACTCTCGTTTGCTCTGGGCTGCGTGAGAACTTGACACAGCTCAAAGAGCACATATACTCCACGATGCCTGAAAATTCCATGTCCATCGGAAAGCGATCAGAGGGCCACGTGTCCAACTACTACCTCGGCGAGGTGATCACGGATGAAGATGTCGCTGCCGTGCAAGAGGCTGCTGAAAAACTTGGGATTGATATTCTGAACACCCGGTAAGATATATTTCATCCTGAAGATTGGTCTCGTCATTGACCCTGTAAAGTGTTCGCAAAAATGGTCCGGGGGATTTTACACTCCTTGTCGCTTCTGCTCAAAAGCAACCTTCGACATTCCATGCATTGAAATCTGTCGGCGCAAAGCTGACCGTCGAGTACGGGGACTTTTCAGAATCGCTTTCCAAAGCTGTTGCAGCGCTGCGTGAGGTGTGTTTCCCTTGTTTTGTTGTTGTGCCGGCAACTAAGATTACATACATTTAGGCCAAGAAATATGCCGCAAACGATAATCAATCTGCCATGTTGGATGGTTATATCAAGTCGTAAGATGCTTTTCATTTATAGTTCTCGACGAGTGTAATGTTCCCTCGTAGCTTTGAGACGGGTTCCATCGAAGAACACACAAAAGGTTCAATCGCATGGGTCAAGGATGTCGGACCTGTTGTAGAGAGCTACATCGGATTCATCGAAACTTATGTAGATCCGTATGGAGGTCGTGCCGAATGGGAAGGTTGGTGCGACACTGCTCACTTTTCAGCAATCACTGAAGTCCTGGAAGGTTTCACTGCTATTGTCGACAAAGCTCTCAGTGCCAAATACGATAAACTCGTCAACGATGCACCTGAGCTTATCAAGGTCCTTCCTTGGGGTCCTGTATTCGAGGTAGATGTGTTCAAGAAGCCAGACTTTACCGCTCTCGAGATACTTCATTTCGCCACCGGAGGTGAGGTAAATAGATGACAATAATACGGTTTACTCACGTTTATCGGTTGATAGGTATACCAGCCGGAATCAATGTAAGCAATTGGATGACCACAAGTTATCGCTGAAACGATAGTTCAGATACCAAACTATTATTCCGTCCGAGAAACAAACGGATTTAAAAATGTCTCTCTTTCAGTAAGTTTCCACGACATTTGTTTGCGCTGCCTCCAGTTCAATTCTTGATCCGTAGAACATTCTTGCAGCAAAAGCTCCCAGTGAGTCAGAATTCTGAATCGCGATGATAATGAACGTAAAACTTCCCCAAATAGACGAAGAAGTGACGTTCATTCATGAGAGTGACCTCGAACTATACAATAAGTGGGACTCTCGTGCGTTCGAGCTCCAAGTCGCGAATCATGAATTATTGGGTCACGGGTCTGGCAAGTTATTTACGGAGAATACGGATGGAACGTTTAACTTCGATCCCGAGGTATTGTTTTTGATCACCTTATGACGTCGACTCACTCGAATCGCTCGAATAGACCACCAACCCCCTCACCGGAAAGAAAGTGTAAGATCCCGTTCATCATTTCGGTACCTTACCTGACTCACGACTATGCAGCACGTCGTGGTACAAGCCTGGACAAACTCCCGGTTCCGTGCTAGGAGAAATTTCCTCCTCGATGGAAGAATGTCGTGCGGAAGCTGTGGCGATGTATCGTGGGTTCCGCTTCCACTGCGCGATGCACTCATTCTTATGTTCCGTCCGGGATAGTTGCAAACAACGACAAAATCCTCAGTATCATGGGTGTGAGTGATTAGCCTTTCGAGGCTCGAGGCTTCTCTCATCCGGATATAGTATGAAAATCAGCAAGACCGCGAAGAAATCGTCTACATTTCATTCCTCCTTATGGCTCGGGCTGGTATTCGTGCACTGGAGTTCTATGACCCAACAACGGGCAAACACGGACAGGCCCATATGCAAGCCAGGTATGTGAATTAGGATTATTCTCACGGGTATGCATTGACCAACGAATTCATGGAAGGTTGGGTATCACCAAGTTTATGGTTCAAGGAGGTCTGGTGGACATCCAGACAGTCCGTGACGGGAAAGGAACCCTTGAGAATATTTATGCCAAGGCGTGTCTCATGAGTCACCTTGTTTTCGCGTCTTCCTAATAGCACACCCAAGGTTGATCGCCAGAACGTCCTCCGGAACGGCAGTAAAGTCATGGGAGAGCTTCTCCGTGAACTGCAAATACGCAGGAGCGTAGCTGACGGACCCGGTGCGCGGGCTTACTACACAGAGCTGACGACTCCACCCAAGGAATGGATAGGCGAGCTGAGAGATCTCGTTTTGAGGAAGAAGCAGGTAGGTTGACCTTACGTTCTGTATGTGAGTCCTCACAGAAAACTGCCTTGTGGACAATAGCCACGCAAGATCATGCTCCAGGCAAACACGGTCGTCGTGGATGGAAAGGTGCAATTGAAGGAATACCCTCTGACGCCGGTGGGCTTGATCGAGAGCTTGATCGACAGGAAACTCTGAAGCTCCAGGCTTCATCTACCATGCCTTTTCTACACAGGGTCATTTATTCCACCGCACCGTGTATATCATCATCATATCCATGACGTTTAACCACTTGGAATCAGCTGACCGTGTCGATTACGGAGTATTCGAACCCACGGAGAAGATAAATTGGGCCTGATCACACTGGGTCAGAAATAGATCCTGCGTATAAGACTGCGCGCGGTCGTCTCTCTCCCGTAAGTCTTGGCCCACGATGACACCTGTGCCCTCCGCCACACAGTGGGGGTCCCCGTCTGCCTCTAAACGTGCCTTTCTGATCCATGGAAACACCTGCTCGTCTCACACCTGGGAGACGGTGGCCCAAAGCCTCGCCAAAGCTGGTTCGGCTCACGCTTCCTCCTCGCCTTTCGGTGCCATGCACCCACTGACAGAATTCTTTGATTCGTGTTCGTGTTCGCTTTAGGTTTCTTGGTGACAGCGCCCAACATGTTGGGTCACGGACATCGCGCGAGCGATGACTTTCATCTGGACGTATTTGCTCGCGATTTGTACGACACGTATTTCGCAGACGGACTTGCACCGTACGATGTCATCATCGGTCATTCGCTCGGAGGGACGGTCGTACTAACGCTCCTCCCACTGTTATCCCCGAAGCCGACGAAGACGGCGGTTGTCCTCGTCGACCCCGCGATCGAATTCAGCGAGCCCGTTTTAGACGCTTTCGAGGCGCAGGTCGGGCGCATGGTCGAGTGCGTGCCGAGCGTCGAGGCTATAGCGGCGGCGCATCCGAGGTGGACGAGGCAGGACGTGGTGTCGAGAGTCGTGGGGTTGCACATGGCACAGAGCAGCGAGTTGCCGAAGAGGATATTCGAGGTGAGTCTCCATGTGCTCTGGAGGAGCGTGCGTGACTTGATCTCTTGTATTGCGTGGTGCGGGGTATGATGGGTGTTGATCGATCATCGATCTTCTTTCTTCCTCTGTCCTTGCCTTGATTCAATTTCTTTTGCTGATCCTTCAAATCGGACACGCCACATGGTTGCACCCATCTGCAGCACATCAAACCGTTCGCGTACAGACACTTGTTCGACGCAATACCACCGCACGTCGAGACGACGGTCCTAATCGCAGATCCGGCTCTGAGCGATGTGTGTCCACCGGAACTGGTGCCGGCTCATCCACGAATCCGGCAGGTGGTGATGGTGAAGGGGAGTGGGCATTGGATACAGCACGATGATCCCGAAGTGATCGTGAGGGCGGTGGTGGATGAGGTGGGGAGACTCACGTCGAGTCCAAGTGCTTGAGTTGATCTGACTCGATCGACTGCCCTAAGGACATTTGTCAAAAATGAGTAAGCATTGAAAAGGATCGACTATTGTACAATGTAAGATTATGATGCATGGGGTGGGTATACGCCTCCCTTGCTATTTCAGACCAAGTCGTCATCACCTTCCCGAGTTGACCTCAACACCCGCATGGAGGGCATCTCGGAACCTTCCGACTCAATCCCTTCCGTCATGCTTCGACTCGGAGGAGAGAACTTGATCGTCGAGTGCGGTTGCTTGCATGTCTCATTCGTCCACGCAGTCCCCGTTGCCACACGTAGGATCAACATCTGCGGTGATATACACTGCAAAACATAACAGCCCCATTAGTTGTATGACACACGCCCGGTACTCAAAAATGTAGTGACCACGTACCATCATCAGGACGTGCGTGTACCCGATCGCATTCACAATCTGGGCCCCTACACCAAGTGCTACCAGAAATGCGATACCGGAGAACGTATAGGGAAACACGGACTCGACCACCAAGGAGATGATTGCGAAATACGGCGATGCGTACTCGTGCCCCAGATGCGCCTCCATCTTCCAGCCGTACCATAACATACGGTAGCAGATCATCGATGTCAAGATCACAGTCAAGGGTGTGGTGACGCTAAAGTACGCCATGCAGAGTTGAGAAGCGACTTCCTGGAAGTAGATACCACCTTTGGTGCTGTTGACCCAGATGACCACAATCCCTAGAACTTTGGTTCGTTAGGTCGTTAGTCGTGCGCCAGGGAACGAGGGATACATGCATACCAAGGGTTCCTATCCACAAAATCGAGGGTACTATGATGACACGATAGCTGTTCCATACCATCCAGCAACGGTAGATCTAGAACCACAGGTGAGCAACAAATCGTGAATACGTTGAGCATCATGATATCTGATATCTGACCATCAAAGCATCCGTCATCAGCTGAAGGACAACCATCGCCGTTGTGCCCAGCTCCATGTTCCAATCTGAAATATGCGCAGCCCAATAAGCATTCGGGCCGCCTGGAAAATCTGCGTTGAGCAACCACATATGCTGGCCAAAACTTGCTTGCGTGGATAACCAGATGGTGACATTCAATACCATCACGCTACTGAAGACGGCGTAAAACACGTCGGATTTCTTGCGCCTTCCTTCGTGGGCCAGTAGCCTGTACATTGTCATGAAATACAGCACCAGCTCGACGCCTGCAGGGAGGGTAGATGTTGAGCCTGCATGAATGCTCGGCAATAGTGAAAGTCGCCAAGCTCACCGTACAGGATATCCTGCAGGTTGATGCCCACATATGTTCCGTTCTGGAATTGGTCACCACCTTGGATAGTAGCCATCGTGCAAAGGGAAGTAAGTACCCGGTAAAAATGGCGAAAAATCCATTGCCAATTTTATACGGCACAAACACGGGTCTCTGAGTCCCGGAACCTCTGCCAGTCTATTGAATTAAAATACCAAGACTGAAGAGCATTCACAAAGGAGCTAATGCGACCGAGCTTGCCCAGGGTTTAGATGTCCGGAAAAGGCGCAAAAGGCGCCGCCGCCTCTCCTGAAGGCCACTGAATTGCATGGACGACATCGGGGCACATTGGCAGAGTTCGCGCGTCCGAATCACCTGGGATCGTCTGAACGATTTGAACAGAGGGTCAGAGACTGTAACCACTTCCCGTGCAGAGCAATCATCGTCTTGATTCTTGAGCTATCAGGTCCGACTCGATCGTGGCAAACACAAGCACAAAGTTGTATAGTAAAGGCTTGAAATAAGCGCAACTTTGTCTCCTGAAGGGATATCTGAAATGGTTAGCGACCATTAGCCTATCAGGGTCGTAGTGAAACCGATATTAGTACTAGTATGAGTCGGCGAACTTGAAGCTGTTCGTATGCAGTACCATGACTGCGGTCTAGTATGAACTCGGGTGGCACCGTGGCGGGCAGAGAAAGTATTCTCACGCCTGCCCGCCTGCTCCCTGACATGATGCATCAGGATTCAAATATTCAGGCCCATCCGCTATCTCGGTATATTGGTTGCCAGCATTATTATCCATACCAACCAAGACCTCGAGCCCAGGGGTCTGAGCAACGCAGTGGGTAAATGTTGCCAGCCAGGTGTCTCAGTGCGAATGGACAATGTACTCACGGCAGCTTGGCCGTTGCGTTCAACGAGCCTTGACGATCATCGTGATAACTCCGCATGTAATGTGGTAATCCAACTACTTACACTGACATGACCCTTTCAATGGCACAGCCGCATTGGTATGAAAAAATTTGAATGGACCAGTCGATGCGGGTCGGGCATCGTCGAGAGTGTGAGTGCAAGTGTTATGGTGATCTTCTTGTTGTTCAATAACAACTAGGTCGAACCCGCAGAGCTTGAGGAAAGGAATTTCACCGGACATCTTGACCCGACAACCGTATCATCGTTCCCTCGCTCGGAAATACCAAACACGCCGTCCGGATTGGATCCTGCATGACTCATGAAGCATCTACAACACCATTGATCCCTGGGAAAAGGGCGAGGATCGATCCTACTAGTTGGGTCTGAAGGTAAACGCCACATCATGCTTACGCCGTTACGTTTTCGGCGTTCAGGAGAGACAAATCTACCAGACGTTACTGGCATCAACCAGACCATGTCGCCTCTTGTTACTGGGAAGAGGTTGGGGTGCTGATCGAATACTAACGCTATCCAAGTCGCGCAGCGCCAACAACGCAAAGGGGGGATGCCAGGCTGTTCTCTTCAGACAGTATCGTAGCTACTAATCGTGAATCCTCTACTAGTATGGTCCCAAGTACATTGGACCCCGGCCCAACAGTTGAGGATACCAGCCTCACAAAGATCCTTGCGGCCGCTGCCAGCTTCGCTTAGTCGAGGGATGGGCAGCCCCACTCAGCCCCACAGCATCGATAACGTACTATATGTTCGCATCTTTGCAGCTCGGGATCCGACTCGGAATCGTCGTGAGAGTCAAGTTCGTTGCAAGCGACCCGATGCGGCTGCGTGGGGCCTGGAGAACCCTCGCAAACCAACGTCCAAGACCGGATATCATGTGTGCATGCATACGTGACACATCAGAACATCGGTGCTAAGCCGGTCCGACAACGAACCTGATTAGCCAAATGCTCTGGCAACTGAGCTGCAAGCGAAAGAGGGCAGGAATGGGAAGAAGGGATTTCCAGCGGAACCACTGGCACATCAAGAAAAATGGCCCAGTATCTGCCAGTGGTTTGCGCCATTGTGCCGCATCATACTGTTAGATTACTTAGTATCCTTATTGATCTTGCTCATTGTTGTCACCTCGGCAAGGACGTACGCTTCAGTCAAATACTCAGCTTTCATCAATATGTCTTGTTTCCTCTCTACCATCGTCGGAACTCGTCGAAGGGAGGGTCATGACCCTGCCCACGCAACCATTCGTTAATAACATTGTGACATGACCGGGTAGACCTGACCGCACAGTGAACGTTCAATCATCAGTAATTTTACACGGTGCTTAATTCGGCTTTATGCATCTTATTCTACTTGTAAAACTACGAATCATGTACAATAGTACCATACTTTGTTCCAAAACATTGAATACCTCAGGTATATTATATTTTAATGAAAAGAAAGCCCTAATACAGATTTTTGAATGACTTTGGAGATGTCGTGATAATTGGCTAAGTAAAATAGAACGCATAAAGTCGGATAAAGCTGATTAAGCACCGTGTAAAATTACTGATGCTCATGTTTGTTCTGTAGCGCGCGAAATCCCGACACTAGTAAGCGCCTTCCCAGAACGGCCCGAGCTGTTCCATACTATCCAGCAGCGGTAGATCTGAAACTATGGTGTAAGCATAAACTCTGAATAGGTCGACTTCTTTCTGACCATCAAGGCGTCCGTCATGAGCTGCAGCACGATGACTGCCACCGTAGCCAGAACCATGTACCAGTTTGAGATGTTCACGGCCCAGTAAGCATTCGAGCCCCCTGGAAAATCTCTATCCAGCAACCACATTTTTTGGCCAAACATCGCCTGTGTGGATGTTCAGATAGTGATGATGAACAGCATAACGCTGCTGAAGATCATGTAAAACACATCAGATTTCTTGCACCTTCCTTTGTGGGCCAGCAAGCTGTGCACCGTCTTTAGATACAGCACCACCTCGATACCTGCAAACGTCGAGCGTGTTGGTAAGCCTGCATTGATGATTCTAAAACACGACTCGCGACTTTACCGTACAATATGTCCTGCAAGGTGATGCCCACGTAGATCGCGTTCTGGAATTGTTCGCCACCCGAGACCGCGGGCATGATGATGCCAGAAGAATAGATGGTTTTGAATCAACCGCAGAAAATCATTCATTGTCATTTTAAATATCGCACGAACCGCGAGGACTTCCGGGACTCATCGTCAAACCTTTAACGAGAGGATAGAGATTACAGCACCGCGGTGTTCACTTGCTATACGCGTTTCAACGTGATAATGTGTGAGAGACACACCTCAGGCTAATGCAGCTGCCGATGTGATTGTGCAGACTCTTTTCGTGGATTTTCGCAAGAGACTCATCATACTATGTTGAGCTGAATGACTTAGCTTCGAGTCAGGGTCGTGATGCGAGAGAGGCTTGAACGGTTAAGGAAGCCTGAATGATGCTATAGTGCAATGACGTGACCCAACGAGCGTGGCAGACTTCACCCTGATAATAGTCATAACCTCCAGGGCGGCAGTTTCCCTACAGCCAGCCTCTGAGAGAAATTCTCAGGCAAGCGTGCTCCAGCCTCCATGATTGATCCAGACTGTTCATTGATTGCATCGTATTTTTATTGCCAGCGTTTTTCGCGCACCAAAACCTCGGGTTCCCATCACTTAGCTACTCAAGGGTGTAAGTGCAGCCACTCATGGACCATGAGTGGTTGTCGGGTGCGAGAACGCCGGTGCAGTTCCTAGAATTGGTGGTATCAACTGGTGTCACTTTGGTTGTTCCACAGAGAACCACTATTAAGTAAATAAATAAAATAAAATAAAAACATAAATACTCTGTGCAAATGATGCATCTCCTGGCAGTCATGATCAATGTCGTAGGCGAATGTTTGAACACCCAAATTGATCCGATTAATCAACGCGACAAGTTAAGCACGTTGATCAAAGGGTGTGATTCTTCCTTCTTTGATCTTATTTCGGGGGTCGAAACCGAACACAGGGAATGTATCGACAGAGAGGAGTTCCCGACGAACCTGAGAAAGGGGCAAGGAACAACTTCGAGTGATTGGGATTCAAAAGCTCCATGTCAAAGCTAAACGCCATCTGACAACTTACTGTGTTACACGCACCTTGTACCATTATGGCGGAAGCAAACCGAGCTCAAATCTATAAGACCAAGAGCAGATATCTCAGGCACAATTGTTGTGGTTGGAAGACGATAAGGAAAAGCTATGCACTCATTTCGTTGTCATGGTGTCAGACAGAAAAATCCCGCTGAAATTTGTGCCAGACTTGATTCTTATTCTGAAAGAGATGCACTTGCCCTTCAAATGGGAGCAAGTCGCTTCTTACCCAGCCCCCCGTGTCGCAGTAGACACGGGCTATCAAAGGAATAGTCTATTAAGTAAGACGCAGACATCCCGAGGGTTCACTTGGCGTCGTTGAATCAGGATTTGAGGAATGTGATAAGGTAGCGGACATAAAACGTTGCCTGACAGGGAATAGAAACTGAACGCACCTAGTAACTAGAGCACTCCGCGTTCGGCAACAACACGAACTGGAACGACGCTCACGGAGAGTGGCGGCCACCCATCCTTCGAGCTGCCCCGAACATGCTCTTTAGCATCTGCCCTTTCTGTATCAAATTTCGCATCACTCGCCTCTTCTCACCCCCGACGCTTTCTCCCTTTCCCCACTGCAAATACGGCATATGATCATCGAGCATACCCCAGATCGGCAGTTCCATTTCACCCTTGACGAGCATGCGTGTGAGAGCGAGGACTGCCGGTGGGAGGGGAGTAAGGATGTGCATATGTGGCGAGCCCGGGTTGAGTGTGAGCAGGATGCCTCGGATCAGGCGAGGCCGTGGCATGTCGATAGTGCTGGATCGGGAGGCGGCTCGGCAAGCGTACATAGTAGTGAAGGTGTTTCTTCCTTCGTCGTCCTCGATTGGGTGGGTCAAGAAAGTTTGTTGGCAGGACCGCTCGAGACAAGCCCGATGATGGCGCCATTCAGTATTCGTGTAAGCTCGGACGGCATTACATCTTCATACCCCGGTCCCGTCAAGTAGACATGATCAAACATTTGTGTGTAGTCCACTTCGTAAGGATACCACGCGCAGAGCCGCACCAATGTTTCCCGACTGATAGCGAGGACTTGTTTGAGTACCAGACGCGGACCAAATGAAGTGGGCATTTCAGGAAAAATCGCATGGAAGTACGATAGGATGTTGAGATTCCGGTGGTCTGTCGCGGTGTAATGTGTTCGTCGTCACTGAAGTGATGGATTCCACCTTGATACATGTCTTTATGTTAGTTGACATGAATCGGAAACCGGTTGGGGCTTACAGAGGGAATTGTGGCTGAGGTGCCGGCCACCCCCAACGACATCAAATGTATGCGAAGCCTCGACGAAGCCCTCGATCCCCGCATTCAAGTCTGCACCCAGGCCCTTAGTCCACCCCATATTGACCGCGAGCGGAATTGCATCGGATATGCGCTCGTCGCCAGGCAGGGGCTCGTCGTTCGTCACAGGAAACTGTAAATCAAGATTGTACACTTCCAGTAGGGATTGAATCAAATGTAGATAGTGTGAAGGACTCGCACGGGGCGAAGTGGAGATGTAATGTGAGCGATAGGGCAAAATTAAATGCGTGAACGGAGATCCTATAAAGTCAGAGTTTCACCTCTCTCTCTAATTAAGTCACCAAGTATGCTGGCTTACCAAACGCGTAGTTCTCCGCCAAATTGAGTGCTACTAAACCTCCTGGTGTGAACTCAGATTGGCCCAAATCACATTCGAGGAAGACGACTCGACGATATCTTGATGAAAGATGGGTGAGCGACTAAACGTGACGCCTCGTGGATACTGATCAGCGTTCGTGCCAATGTTCTCTTTCCGCTCTTCTTGGGCCCTTTCACCAAGTATACCGGCACAGCAGTCGTCTCTGAGCCAGGTTGCTCGCCGATCGACGAAAGTGCAGTTTCCTAAGATTTTAGAAGCAGAAATGGATGGATATCCTTGGCGCCACGGTTGACCTTTTAGCAGATGTATTGGTGAAAAATCGCAAATTAGGGTTGAAGGATACATACGATCGCTTGGAAGAGCCTCTGACTCTCGAGGTGGCCAGAAGATAATTTCAGACGTTTTACATATCTGTCCAAGGCCTTCAACACCGGTATGAACATATTCAATCAATATTGCAGTGAATTTTTCTTGTTGACTGATAGCTGGTGGGATCGGATATGCATAGGAGCCCCGGCGATCCGATTTGGCTCGCGACAGGTAGAAATGGGTGATGATCGTGGAACGAAAATGACGTGCTTGGTGTTTGATGGCGATAGCGTGACACCTAATAGCGAGACGCCTCCTTGTGATACACAATGAATATATTCCGACAAGCGCGACGGTGTCGTTGGTTGAAGCACCAAGATGACTGCCGCCCCGTTGGTCTCGTATTCGTTCTCTTGGACGAGTAGACATTGATTCCGATCACCAGACGGAACGCGGAAAGAGGGAAAGGCTCAGGTTCTCTTGACGCTGATGCCAAATACATGCTGGGGTCGGTGAAACCGGGAGCATCAGGTTCTTCGTCGTCCGATGAATCCAACATTGGTCGACTCGGTGACCAGTCGCGTTTAATTTTCGTGACGGGGAGGGACGAAAGACCAACCGGAGGCGGGATATCCACTGTCTCTCCTCTTCAGACGAGGAGTCTGACTGCGAGTTGGCCGTCCTGATGGCGGCATCAAGGGTGCTTTCCATTCTGTGTTTTCAAAGCGTCGCTTGCGTCATAGTAGCGTGCATTGCTGTCGAGCTTTGCAGACACGTGAGCGAGTTTGGTCTTTTTGTTTTTTTGATGGTCTAGCGTTGGACGAACTAGTGCGGGGTTCCCGCTTCACGATCGACGACGCATTATCGTTGGACTTTGACGAGCTCGTTGACTTTGGTGATGGCGAGGGCAACTGGGATGGGAACGGTGATGGTAGTTTGGAAGAGGGCATGATAGGTGCCTCCAGCTGCTTTGCGTAATGCAACGTTGCGCTGAGCCTATCATCGATACCAGTGGCAAACACAAAAAAGGAAACACGATCCGATCCTTTCTTTCGAGAAAGTCGCGCCCTTTGCCCTACTGGAGATGCTGATTCACAGTGGACTACGACTTGGTTTTTCGGTAAGCGCCCCCGAAATGATATGGCATGTAACTCAAGTAACAAGTTCGAACAGAGCAACAGAGTCCAAGTCGCGGACCTTAAGTGCGAGGATGGACTAATAGGCCACAAGCCGGGAACCAGCCACCATATGTATTAGTCCATCACATCACGAGGCTGTCAGCCTCTGATCCAAAGGTCTGCTTAATGCCGAAAACCGTTTGACTCGTCGATCAGACTCCGCACAACGGCACATAGTAGACTCGGTGCAGAAATCCCTCATTCTCTACTCGGTACCGTTTCTCCCTCACTTCTTATGGGCCCCAAGCAAGCAGGCGAGTACAGTTGACGATTATGGACGCTCCAAGTGCGACAATGGTGCGTCCCCAAAAATCGTTTGTAGATCTCTTGAGGTTCAGGTAGTACTTTTGCAAGAGCACAGTGTGATCAATGCGTCTCTCGCTCTCATCACAACTTCACTCTATACATGGGACATATAAGAAAGCATCACAAGCGAAACTCGATGAAGGACGTGATAGTACTCCGGCTGCGAGCTTCTGTTCCTGCCGAACTCGAGCTGCCAACGCACATTGTTCTGCATCGAGCGCCACTGCCAACTTGGGTGCATGCCTAGATGGAAAAGGTGTAAACGCAGGTACAGAGGTGCAGGTCCTTGCGAGGTCTAGGGCTCCCTACAGGTGATGTCAGTGGGAAGCGTCTGCTTCGCGGCACGTCACTCACGTTTCATCAACACGTAACGTGGGGGAGCCAAGATTCCTAGATTAATAGTCAGCCACACTCATTGCGTACACGAACAAAAAAACGTCACTCACTCGCCTATGTCATTTCCCCCTCCGTCAATCGACCAGTCCCTGTTCCATATTGATGGCAGATCGAATTTCTGATGTAACAGCGTCGCCTGCATTCGCTGTCGACGGACCTGTTCGTTCGATGAGGCCATTCGCAACAGTACGGCCCTCCTCAAGATTTTCGTCCGCTCGTGAAGGCCTCTGAGCTGCTCCTGGAGAGCTGCATGCTGCACTGACACCTCGGTGAACATCCTCATCGCACGCATGATAACCTCCTTTCTGGCAGGTTGGTCCATGTATGTGTCCGCCTCGGGCATGTCGTCATCGACGGGGTCTTCTTCGTCCTCGAACCATTGATCAGAATTGTTTTGGATATCTTCGAGATGGTCATAATTGTGTCTCTCCCGTTGTGATTCTGGCTCATCGTCCTCTAGGACTTTGTACCAGCATGGCAGTTAGATCCGGGACGTGCTGTGGATATTTGGTGCTTACCATCGGTATTGGGGTGTACACCCTCCTCGCTTTCGATGTGCCAAGGTGTCTCCTCATATGCGGGAGGAGAGGAAGGGGAGAGATCTCGGATGGCTAGTTCCATCCTGCTTCCCTCCCCCGATGGACCCTCTTCGTGATCCTCTTCAATACGCCTAGTAAATCGTACATCATCGGTTTTTTGTCCAATGACTCCGAAGCCTTGTTACTTACCTCGTCTTCTTTCCTTTCTGCAGACACGATAGCAGTTCGATCATCTCATTGCTTTCTATGTTTGCTCGGATACCATGTGCCTACGCAACTTGAATGTCAGTCTTGTGGCGTGAGAGGTCATCATTGCATACCTTGGCGAGCTCCTGAAGCTCGCCACGGGAGAGGCCTCGAAGGGCAGCAGGGTCCATCATCGAAGCAGTGGAGGTGGCGACGTCATTGGCTTTGAGCATCGACAAAGAGCAGGCGGTGATGGCGATGGCTTTTGAAGGGGAACGTTCGTTGTTGAAGACGTATGATAAGGATCAGGGGAAAAGAATTTGGCGTCGTTCGTATGGTTTCGTTCGTTCGGACTCGAGTGAGAGATGGGAAACGGGGACTTTGATTCGATGGAGAACTGGAGGTAGAGGGGGACTTTTATACTACTAAAAGGCTCAGGAACTAAGATATAACGTAGACGAAAGACAAAGAAACAAAGAGTATAAAATGACGAGGGTGAGGAGTCTAGGTGGGTATGACGACAGGGAGGGGGGGAAGAAAGGAAAAGGAAGTATAACGTGAAAGTGCGGGTGACTGGTTCGAGGGCGTCGAAACCGTTGTTGATGGGTCGTCGGACTGTGAACACGCAGCGTTCCTTGCACTTTCATTGAGAGCAGACAGAGACCATGGTGTACTTGAAATCAAGGTGTGGGGTGCCAGAGATGGTGACGGGTGTGCCATGAAGTACACTTCGGTGGTGTAAAGCAGAGGAGAAATTTCTACTTTAAGCCACGCGAGGTTTGTGCTACTATACTTTGTAGCACTAGGAGTCAAGTCCGACCTGTTGACGTGGTATTCCACATTCTACATTCCATTGTCGTTACACGAGGCTCTCACTGCATGGAAACCGCTATGGGGAAGGCCTTCCGACGTCCACTACCCGATACGATGGACCGCTAAAAAGTTCCGCAAGCTCACCCGGCGTACTCCATTTAAATCTCTCCCTTTGGTATGCATTCTCACAAAGCTCGTGTGGACGATGACAACAACAATGGCCTTTGTTGGCGATCAATAGTCAGCGCTGCCAAAGATTGGATGACGGGCATCCAATAGGCTCATTACAGACACCTCAGACGCAGATACACGTCAGTGTCCGAGTATGTATCCCCCTCGCGTCCTACACCGAGTCCATGCACTCAGGTCGTCGCCAAATGTTGATACCTCTGGGTCGCGAACCGCCATCTGAACGCTGCCTGGGCGACATCCCCAAACGGAGCGCCGATTGAGCGCCACTCACCCCGAGTCAACTCGTCAGGCTAACTTCACAAACGCTGATTCACTAATATTCACTCCCGGTCTGTCGTTGCAACGTGCTTCAAGCTTCAAGACTGGTACGGACAGCGACGACGTCCCCGAAATGTGCTCACGACCGCCCATCAAGCACATCATTGGCCAAAAGATACGTACGAAACGAAAATATTCCATACGACGCTGGAAACCAAGGTTTTCGATACTAGCATCCTTGACTACTTGGTTCGCCACGAACCCAAACACACGTACGATTATTGATAGAGACGAAGATGAGAAGTAGCAACAAAGACTCTACTCACCATTCAGACCCTAGACCAGCATTTTAGCTCGCTCCGAGTCTCGGTTTCGCAGCGCTCATACGTAGGTACGAGCGTCGTGCATCGAAGATACGGACTCGGACACGACTGTATCATGAAACTCGAATCCATCTCTAAACATATGGTGACCGAGATCCTCTTTTAGAGGGGACGATACTGTATGTCTTGTACGATGCGTGTTCGAGGTGCGTTGAACACACATCGCTGCTATCCGTATCGTACGGTGACCAATTCGTACCTTGCGCCCCTTCTTTTCATAAACAACGTGTGGTTGCGATACATACCAAATCGTATCGTTCTCCGATAGGTACAGAAACGTGGATGCAATTCTCAATTCGTTGCGATGGTGATGAACTGCAATCACCAACGACGTTTTCAAACACGACAACATGGGCAAGCTTGTCGATGCAAAGTTGGTAAGAAAATGCACCGAGTAGACAAGGAACGCGAGCGGGAGAGCATGTAGACTTTGCGACACGGGTGATTCATTGATTTCTCAATCGCGTCCCAGATTGCAGAAAGTCATGCTTCTCCATGTCGAGTGCATAATGGGTCGACCAGATGGAGAAAAGAAGATATGGACATTGGTACGGTGCCAGGAACTTGTTCTGTTCCACTTGATAATACTTAATAAGTACGGACGAACGAATAGAAGTTGACTTGGGGGCCGAGCAACTTCCTTTCCAAGGTTCTAGAGGCATGCGGTCGTGACATCAAGATTATCATTGCATCGATTTGCATGTCACGGCGGCGTGTTGTGGGCCCAACACGATCAGCCAGCCAACTTCGTCGCCGTCGAGTCTTGAATAGATAATGGGCAATGCGAATGCAGAAGTGACATGGGTAGTGGCAGCAGTGAAAGTACATCGTCGGAACAGATCAGGTTCAAAGAATCAACGTATCAACCTAAATACACTCACATATCGCTCATTTGTTACAATGGTGAAGTTCGACGCAGAGACACAAATTCCTCGAAGTCGACGGATTCCGTATCAGCCCCACCTGTTTTCCTGGAGAACGACCGCTGCCTTGACTACCGTTGACACCGTCAAGGCATTATTCTGTCGCGATTTTTGTCCCGTCCAGCGACATGTCGACGACATTCACTGTCCTTGTGTGTTCTTTCAGTTCAATCATGATTTCTCCGCTCACCGCATCAAACACCATCGCAATGCCTGCACCCACCCCGCTCACGATCCACTTTCCATCTTGCGACACTGCAATGTCGTAGACTGACGACCCCGCGTCCATTGGCACTCTCACTTCCCTGCCATCTTCTATACCCCAACATCGATTCTTTCCTTCCACTCCACCAGCCAAGACGTGTTTCCCATCAGCCGTAAACACAACTGAATATATGTGGGCTTGGGCATCGATCTCGATCACTGCCCTGTTGAGTGACTATTTGTCAGTATCGCGTCTTCGGTCACCTCACTTTGGCCATCTCGGTCTGGCTTCTCTTACCTTTGCTTGCCCTTGCTAGACTGGGCGTTATTCTCATTCGACTCTTGCTTCTCGTCAGTGCCGTCCTTTCGATTATCCTTTCTGTCTACTCACCTCCTCGTGCTAGTACTTGACGCACTCTGGAATACATTGTCAGCAGATGAAAGCAGGATAGCAAGAACGAGTACCGCAATAACCCTTTGCCTCACGACGCACACGTGTCTCCTTCGCCCCGTGACCTCGGCGCTTGATCGGTCCACCTTCCTACCGTGGTGCTTGCCGTCCCCATGATTCTCTCATAAGCTGGTTGGAAAATACAGTGGGATCCAAACCAGGCTCTCCCCGAGGTCTCGTATGATGACCTTCATTGCATCCTCACCCCCGTCCTTGACATACCTCTGGATCCTCTGCCGAATATCAGAGATAAACATTCAATCGTGATCATCGCCGCTCGCCATGTTCTCCGACTCGCTCGCTTGCAGTGTTCATGCGCATCACGTTTAAATACCCGCATGCCCACGCCGCGCTCATTCGTCCCATCGTCCGTCTCCTTCGCCGGCTTATTGAAGGTTGATGTGGACATACATGTATTCCCAATCTCATCGGTATATAGATACCTTCAGTCTTCTCATATCATGATAGGATGACCTGCTTCACCGCGCATCCTCCATGCAGACGTCATCGTTTTTCATTCCCGCTGCCATTCATTGCCCCTTCAACCTCGTCACCCTACCCCACTCACCCTCACTCGCCTCGGGTGCATGTGCCACCATTCTGTCTCGTCAAGATGAACTGTCCGGGGGTCTGCCAGAGTGACCTGCACGCCCGCAATGGCGATTGGAAGCGTCATCCCATGTTGTCACGTATTGGTGGGCACGAGGGCACGGGCACCGTCGTCGCCATCAGTGCTGGAACGGTAGACAGCCCTGTCGCTTTGGGAGATAGGGTCAGGATTAAGTGGATCGCACGGATGTGTTTGCATTGCAAAAACTATCGCGAGTACCATTCAGGGCGTTTGGAAGGCTACGCTCATCCTTTCATGATCACTCGGTCCATCAGGCTGCCCTACCCGACACGCTCACGGGTTTACCGGTACCACCGATGGCACCTTTGCCGAATATGTTGTGAGTTGATTTGCTTATTGCGGTGTTGTGCCCGCCTTGTTCCGTGTGTTCTGAATAAATGGTTCAAGGTTGCATGGACCTACTACGTCACTCTGTTCCCAAAATCGCTCGATAGTGCAGCCAATGTGCCAATCCTCTGCTGTGAGCACTCATTCAAGCATTCCTCTCGTCCGGTACATGAACACATTGTTACAAGGGCGTCAAAGTCCTCAATGTCGCAGCTGGATCGCGATCGGGAGTTCAGGCCATCTTGGTGAGTACATCTCATAGCCACATCTTCCCCTCTTAACTCACGTCAAACACCCGTCCGGCGCCATAGCAATCCAGTTACCACTGCGACGGCTCTCCGGGTCATTGCCATAGGTACATCTCCCTCCACATTGTCATGTTCACGCCATCTGATGACTGTCACTCTCGCTCTTCAGTCGTGAACAGATAGCGGCGAGGACAAACGTCGACTGTGTCTCGATCTCACCTCTGAGGAATGGATCGATTTCAAAGAAAGCGGAGACAAGCTTGTCGAGCAACGTCGTCGCGGCGGAAGGTAGGGTCGGGTCCTGGGCAGCGTTCGTGGCAGCCAGCGCAGTGAGTGTCTTTTCGATCGGCTGGTCGTTTTATGTTGTTAACCGTGCTCTTTCACCCCGTCGCGCGCATATATATAGGCTGCACCGTATGCCCAGGCATGCTATCAACGTCCGACCGACAGGAACGGTGGTACGGCCTTCGAAGTCGGGGGTTCCCTGGAAATGGTGGAGACGGCAATGGTACCATGTTGTAGGGACTCGGTACCGGGAACTCAAAAGGGGGATCGACACCAAGCCAGGAACGTATAGTGTAGACCTTGCGACACGAGTGATTCATTGATCTCTTATTCGCGACGTAGCTCCTTGCAGTGGTGACCCATGCTTCTCCGTGTCGCCTGCATAGTGGGTGGACCAGATGGAGAGAAGGGCATGGGTGTGGTACCGGGTAGTTCTGTTCCACTTGATGATACTTACAGACGAGCGAACAGAGGTTGACTTGCCAGTGGCTTCCTTTTCATGGTTCAAACGTTCAAACGTTCACTTCTTTCAATGATACCTTGGTAGACAGCGTGGAGAAAGGCATGCGCTCGCGACATCGAGTTGGTTGGGATCATCCATCATTGCATGTCAGTGGCGTGTGGAATGTACAAGCGCCAAGCCCAAAACGAAAGATCGATCAACTTCGTCACCGTCGAGCCTGAGGATGAATGGACAACGAGCAATGCGAATGCAGAAATGACATGAGCAGCAACAATGAAGGTACATCGTCGGAGTTAGATCAGATTCAAAGAGTCAGCGTATTAACCTAAATACACTGCCATATCGCTCATTTGTTGCTACAATGGTGAAGTTCGACGCAGAGACAGAAATTCCTCGGGGTCGACGACTCCGTATCAGCCCCACCTGTTTTCCTGGAGAACGACCGCTGCCTTGACTACCGTCAAGACATTATTCTGCCCTGGATGTGGGGACCCTCCGACGACTTCCTTGATCAATCCCAAACGAGTCGTGCAGAGGACCTTGCCCCTCGATGGCATTGCCAGACCTGTTTGGCGATCCACCACCATTGTGTTTCCGTCGAATGTCTGTCCGGGATGGATGAGGACAGCTTTATAATTGGCCGCAGACGCGCCTCCAATCGACTCTCTGAGTTTCTCGGCGGCTGAGATGACAGTTGAGATGTCGCGCCAGAACTTTGGCGACATTTTCGCTTCTGTGTCGGAAGTAGAAGCAGCGCAACCAGCTGCGACGATGATGTCGGAGAGGCCTTTCATGACATGCGAGAGAAGGGTGTCAGAGTCGCTGGGAGGCGTGTTGGTGGTGGTCAGTGATCGCCAACCGGCGGCGAACGTTTGAGATTCTGTTAGTCAAGGTCAGCAAATCGTTGATAGCGGCTGAAATTGACAGCTTGCCTAATTTGCGCACTTGTTCGTACATCTTCCCAATGAGCTTGTCAGTCCGTTTGTCCCTCGTCCACGAGGAAATGAGTGAGCATGAGTGAGAGGTGAGGTAGGCCTGAAGCGCGATTGGGAGATACAAGGGCAGGTTGTGGTGTGACATTGTCCGTAAGCGATCCACGAAAGATTGAGGGATAGAGTTGGAGGCACGTCGTGCAGCGGATGACTGTTCTTCGGCGTCGGGGGATTTGATGTGGCGCATGAAATACGCGGATATAGTCATGGACGTCTGTCGAATAGCTGTATTGAGTTCCTGCAGAGTGCGGATCATTGCCTTTTCGGCGGCCGTGTCCGAGTCGGTGATGGATCGACGAATGTTAGGTGATTCGGGTTGACTGTCTGTAACGGCGGAGGTGATATCTCTCAGGTGGTCATCGTACTGTTGATGGATGTCGTACATTCGGGCTTCGGATATTCTGAGTTCGTTACGCGCGGAGACGAGCTCGTGTGATACATCAAGTAGCTGGTCAAGTTCTCGGCGCACCGCAACAAGCTTGTCCGTTTGGAGGGCAACTGAACGCTTCCGACGGTCCAGTTCAGTGGTGAGAGTGGTAATTTGGCGGAGCATACGCGCCTGGGCCTTGTAGCGATGCTGGAGGTCCGTGAGGTCGCCTTGGAGATTCCGGGCGGTCTTTTGATTGTGATGAGGACAGTCATGACGCCATATGGAGAGGCACACGTACGTTGTCGCAGTAGTGAGCAGGAAGGACGGCTCGCAGATTCCGCAAGGTGATGACGGCCCTGCCCGCGCGAGCCGTCACCATGTCATGATTTACCGATATGGCTATGGAGTCGACATCGTCAGCGTGCTCAATGGAAGACCCAATTTGTTCATGTGTCGCCACATCCCAAAATGACACGAATGGTCTTGCAGAAGTTGCGATGTATGCGCTATCGCTTGCCAGGGCAATGCACACAGGGTCGTAGTTGCTGTGGATGCGCCATTGCGAGAGTGCATTCCCCGTTAATGCGTCCAGATGGTGAATGTGGCCATCCGCTGATGCGACAAAGAGATGTTTGCTGTTGTGATGCCACGCAACGGATATGTTAGGCCCTAAACTGACTTTGATCTTGAAATCGGTGAGCAGACGACCCGTCTTGCATTCGTATATCCGGACGGGCTCGCGACTCCAAGTGGCAGTTGCCAACCACAGTCCGTTTGGTGAGAATTTTGTCGCGGCCACCCAGTCGTCGTGTTGCAGTTTGTGCAATTCGTCGCCAGTTGAGCGTTGCCAGATACGGGCAGTCTTGTCCCATGATCCCGTCGCGATTTTTGTTCCGTCCAGCGACATGTCGACAACACTCACAGCCTCTCCGTGTCCTTTCAGCCCGGTCGCAATTCTTCTGCTTTCCGCATCAAACACCCTCACATAGCTTGCACCCGGGCCCGCCCCGCTCACGATCCACTTTCCATCTTGTGACACCGCAACGTTGTAGGCCGACGACCCCGCGTCCATTGGCACCCCCACCTCCCTGCCATTTTCTACCCCCCAACATCGAATCTTTCCTTCCACTCCACCAGCCAAGACATTCTTCCCATCGGCCGTAAACACGACTGAATATATGGCGTCTTGGCCATCGATTTCGATTACCATGGAAGCCCTGTTGGGATGACTACCCGTCAGTATCGCGTCTTCGGTCACCTCGCATTGGCCATCTCGGTTTGTCTCTTACCTTTGCTTGCCCTTGCTAGACTCGGTGTCATTCTCACTCGACTCTTGCGTCTCGTCAGTGCCGTCCTTCCGATCATCCTTTCCGTCTACTCACCTCCTCTTCGTGCCAGTACTCGACGCAATCTGGAAAACATTATCAGTGGATGCAAGCAGAACAGCAAGAATGAGCACCACAGTAACTCGTTGCCTC
The DNA here is from genome assembly GCA_038091155.1 of Harrya chromipes. Classification (NCBI taxonomy): domain Eukaryota; kingdom Fungi; phylum Basidiomycota; class Agaricomycetes; order Boletales; family Boletaceae; genus Harrya; species Harrya chromipes. The sequence continues at coordinate 185,878 of JBBPNX010000003.1, forward strand.
ACGACACACGTGTCTCCTTTGCCCCGTGACCTTGGCGCTTGTTCTCATATCGGTCCACCTTTCTATCCCCGTCGTGGTGCTTGCCGCTCCTATGATTCTAATTTCTCCTCGAAGCTGGTAGGAACATACGATGGGATCCAAACTCGGCGTGCAGCGTCATAGAGTTCTCCCCAACTTGGGTTTCCTACGATGACCTCATTGCCTTGATCTACCTCCAGACTATCCGCTCATTGTCAGAGATGAACATTCAATATTCAATATTCAATTGTCACGGTCGCACATCGCCATGTTCTCTAACTCACATGTACTTGTGTGCACCACGCTCAATGTTGTACCATCCGAATATCGTACCATCGGTGTCCGATTTATCCCCACATCGCTATCGTCCATCCGTCTCCTTCACTAGGTTGGAAGGTCGATGCGTGCATACAACCATTCCCAATCTCATCGGTAAATACCTTCAGTCTTCTTATATTATGCATGTTGCGATACGACGACCTGCTTCACAGCGCATCCTACACGCAGACGTTGTCTTTCTCATTCCCGCCGCCCCTCTGGCCTGGTCACCCTATCCCACTCGCCCTCACTCGCCTAGGGCGCATGTGCGCCACCATTCTACCTCGTCAACATCGAGTATGCCAGTGTGGGTGTCTGCCAGAGTGACCTGCACGCTGGAAGCGCAATTCCACGTTGCCACGTATTGGTAGGCACGAGGGGATGGGCACTGTCGTGGCCATCGAAGACAGCCCTGTCGCTTTGGGAGATGGAGTCAGGATTAAGTGGATCGCACGGACGTGCTTGCATTGCGAAAACTATCGCGAATATCATTCACGGCGTTCGAAAGTTTACGTTCATCCCTTCATGATCACTCGGTTCATCAGGCTGCCCTACTCGACGCGCTCACGGGTTTACCACCGACGGCACCTTTGCCGAATATGTTGTGAGTTGATTTGGTTGTCGCGGTGTTTTGTCTACCTTGTTCCGTATTGTTCTGAACAAATGGTTCAAGGTTGCATGGACCTGCGTCACTCTGATCCCAAAATCACTCGATAGTGCAGCCAATGTGCCAATCCTCTGCTGTGAGCACTCATTCAAGCATTCCTCTCGTCCGGTACATGAACACATTGTTACAAGGGCGTCAAAGTCCTCAATGTCGCAGCTGGATCGTGATCGGGAGTTCAGGCCATCTTGGTGAGTACATCTCATAGCCACATCTTCCCCTCTTAACTCACGTTCATCACCCGTCCGGTGCCATAGCAATCCAGTCACCACTGCGATGGCTCTCCGGGTCATCGCCATACTAGGTACGTCTCCCTCCACACTATCGTGTTCACGCCATCTGATGACTGTCACTCTCGCTCTTTAGTCGTGAACAGGTAGCGACGAGGACAAACGTCGACTGTGTCTCGATCTCACCTCTGAGGAATGGATCGATTTCAAAGAAAGCGGAGACAAGCTTGTCGAGCAACGTCGTCGCGGCGGAAGGTCGGGTCGGGTCCTGGGCAGCGCTCGTGGCAGCCAGCGCAATGAGTGTTTTT